>JAQFYG010002543.1:0-14477 GCA_034694325.1 Entomobrya corticalis
TGCAGTAAATATTATGATCACATGAGTGAGATAATTAAGCTCTAATATCAAATCGTAGTTTAAATATCTATTGTAATAAACGAAGAAGAAGATGAGCGGTGTAAAGACTTCTGATTTGTTGGCGGTTACTGAGGCACTCCTGCTGCTGCAAAATTACTTGAGTTATTTTCTGATGACTTTGTTGAGTTAATGCTGATCAACATAAGGATGAATTGCTGGATCAGTGTAGCGTTGAATTTCTGCTAAACCTGCGATGCCAATGAAAATGCAATAGCCAACATGTTGCAAGAAGAATAAAAATTCTTTCATTTTATCCAGGAAGATGAAGAGCAGTAACAATTCAGTGTAGAACAGGGGATTAAAGAATCGCCAGAGGAAAATGATCACCCACATAAATGTTGAATGAAGCAGACCATTTGCTGTATCTTTTATCTCCTTAAGTTGAATGGTCTCGGTGTTAGGCTCCAACAGTCTAATATAAATGAGCAGATCTCGGTTCCAAAGCATAGACGATAACAGAAGTTGAACAAGAAAGTGAAATGCTGGTATACCGGCTCGTTTAACATTAAAAAAACCAAGACATTTTCGTAGTCTGATGTCAGAAGGTAATTTTGAGGTGTATCCATTCTCATAGTCTGAAGTATCACTGCTGTCGTCTTTTTTGCCATTTCCGTTGGTCAGAGAAAATGGAGCCTCCTCACCATCAACGACTACGTTACTTAGCGAGAAGAATTTCCTATTTCTTCTTTGGATTGATGCACGTCGTTGTAAATAAACAAGGCAGGCAAAAAGGAGGAAAATACACCCTGCTCCATCACAGATACCATCTATAAAATATCCCCAGGGACCGGTCGGTTGGTTAAGGACTTGCACATCACCGGTACGTTTATGCTCTTCTTTTGCCACTACGCCATCAAGATTATCCAGGAAGTTTCTCAGCTCATACACCAATACTCCAAATCTTCTTATCATCAGACTGTCGTTTGAAATCAATTTAGCGCTAATCATAGCAACAAAGATATGCAACACACTTACAAAGTTGGCACTCACAAAAGAATCTATTTCCAGAACTTTAGTAGCGAAACGCGCAAGTGGCTTCTGAATATAAAATTCCACTGGCCCGAGAAGCAAATCTTTCACAGATATCTCGCAATACAGAGAAAGGGGGCAATGTGTAGAGTTGCTTGAGATAGGAAGGTATTTTCCCGGTTCTGTGCTGTCTACCAGTTGAACCAAATAAAGCTCCAGGATCAAGTACAGACAAACCAAGAACAGCAAGCAGAATGCAACAGGTTTGCGATTTCCCCTGACTCCATTTCTAGATGCAGTAGTCGGAGCTGTAGACCAGTTGGCTAAGCTTCCTAGTCCCAGAAACTTCATCCAGTAGGAGAACATTGGCATCGGCGCCTTTTCCGGCATCTGCATAAACATTTTTAAATTATAAAGAAAGATTATTCTAGGTTTATAGCCAAATGGTTTTGCTAAATAGTAAAAATTTAATTGAAGTACTTACCTTGTGCTGAATACTGAATGACATGGCACTATAATTATTAGTAACTTGACTGCACGGGGAGTAGGGAGTAGGGACTACTTATTTTCAAAAGCTGTAAAAAAGAAACAGATGTTTTTTTTAGCTGTTGCGTGCGGTGTTCTTCAAAGAAAAGATTGGAATAAAGCCAAGGATTTATTAACGACAACTTTTGGGAAATCCGTTATTCAATCAGAAGGACTGGCGTTGGCTCAATTGGCTGACGAATTTTGTAGAAATGTCGCTGTAAATTTAAATATTTGTTAAGTTAAGAAACGAATCGAACACAGTAAAATTTTAGGAGGAGCCGATGCATTTTCTCTCAGCAAGTCGCCGGGATTTCATAAAAGTTCTACTTGTCTTGTCACTTGTCAGGTGGCAGGCCAGGCTATTTCACATCAGCTGTTTTTTATATGGAGTGCAAAAGGTAAATAAAAATCCTGTCCATGCTTAAGTAGTAGGGATTAGGGAATATAGTTTTTTGCCAATTATTTAATTATATAGGTATTTCCACAAAAACTGATTAGGGAATAAAAACTACATTTAATTTTACATATGGCATGTAATTTTCAAAACATTTATTGCTACTGATTCTTTAAAAAATTTAAAAAATTAAAAATTCCCCTATCCTGTCAATGCTAAATATGTGAATTAGATATCCCAGCATCTCACGGATTCTGCTATGAAACAAACGTGACTCTGATCTTCAGTCTCCTTAGTGTATTTGGGATAGGAGTTTCCGGTCCTTTCCCATGGTCGTCCGTGAAGCTAGATAGCTTATAAAGCCAAAGCCACACAAGACACAAGCATAACGACAAGCCATAAAAATATTCGTTGAGTGTATGCAATAAATTTAATGACAAATTATTTTACCGAATATATATCACCGCACCGCGTATTTAAAAGTAATTGTTTCCGGGTTGGGTACGATAACCTAATTATCTAATCCACCACAGCTGCATATGCTCTTCTACAGGCCTTCCGTCCATCACTCGTCACCCGTTCTCCTTTTCTGAACTCTGACGATATGTATCCAATAGCTTTTTGGCTATAAATTCAAGTTTACAAGTAACAAACGTTCGTAAAATGTACGCTGTTGTGCGAAAATGAATTTAGGAAAGGATGACACATTTGTGTACATGCACAAGTGCTTAGTAGGAGGGCGTAGGAGGTCTTCAGTAAAATGAAATGACGAAGATGTTTTATAGGTCTCTATATAACTCTAGTGATGTGTAAATGGTAAATTGGCAACACATAAAACAATACAAAAGCAAAAGTAGTGATGTTATATGGGGCAATGTGCAACTTTTGGGTGGAGAGGAGATTCACCTGGAGTTCCTTTGAGAACAAAAGAGTTTTATTAATGAGCTTTAATATCGGAAGCGTAGAAACCGGAGAGTTTTACCGGATATGGCACATGGGCTTAAATGGGCTGGGGAAAACCCGTTTTTACCCGGGTTTTAATGGACCCACTTAGCACCTCTTGCAGACGGGTTTTAATGGGTACCGAGTTTTACCATTGTAACATTTAAAATATAAAAGCGCGCGTTTTCTATGGCTCCATTTAAATGTATGTATTTATGTATATTAACCGTTAAAACCCACTTTACCCATTAAAACCCATATTACCCGTTTAAACCCGTGGGTCTGGGTTTTAGCGTCCAAACCCAAACCCGCGGGTTTTGCCATAGTTTTACTGTATGATAGTGTGGGTGGACTCATTCTTCATTCTTTGAGATGAGTAATTAATTAGACAATATATGACGTAAATCAAAACTTGTCGACAAATAAGATTTAATTTATTTATTTATTGAATTATTTAAGCTTTCTCATTCTTCATGATACATAATTATGTATTGTATTTATATATTTATAGTCTAAAGGCTATATACTAATTACAAATTATGTTTGATTTTTTTACAAAAATGAGGAATAATATGGTATACAGTATAGATAATCTTTTATCGTTTTATTAACTACTGACTAGAGTACTAAGTTCAGGTATGTAGGAGAGGTAGTATTTACTATTTATAGACTGAGTAACTCCATTAGTTATCGGAAACATTTTGAACCTTAGATCACGAATTCACTTGTACTATAAGTTATCATGTACTTCTTTCAAAATGAAGTGGAGGTTTTCAGATCAAAACTGAAAAAATATGGCTACATTTCGCAATATGAGTTATTAAATGTGACTTTTGCTATAGTTAGGGACACGATTAGTTTGGACAGTTATATCGACCGGTATATATATATATATATATTGGTTGATAGTAATAGTGACCGATGTAACGGAAGCACAAAAACTATCTAAATAAAACCTCAAAAATATCAATACAGGTGTCCACGCGTGTTGTTACTTTCAACCAAAAGCCGAAATCGAAAAAGTAATGATATGGTGTCCCTGCCAAACTTCAGAAAATTTGGTTTATAATTGTTCAAACTAATTGTGTCCCTAACTATAGCAAAAGTCAGATTTAATTACTCATAATGTGAAATGCAGCCATATATTTTAAGTTTTGGTCTGAAAACCTCCACTTCATTTTAGTTGAAGTACATGATAACGAATGGTACAAGTGAATTTGTGATTTAGGGTTCAAAATGCTTCCGATAACTCATGGAGTTACTCACTATATAACTGTGAGTTAATACAGAGCTACAATTACATTTTCCTACAAAATCACAATATATTTTTATAGTAAGTTGTAAATACATATATAAAGTGGCAATCAAAAGATATTAGCAAAAAATCTAAGTTTCGACACATTTAATACAAATGCAAACAGTCAATAAAGTATATACTTTTTTATAATTATTTTATGTATATTTGATATTATTACTTCTAAAAATAGTACAGAGTTCTCCTAGAAATAATATGTAATCTATACGGATATAGATTCACATTTTTGGAGAGAAAAAATCTATTAAATAGCAAAGTGCCTGGAATAATCGAGTTTACACAACAATATGCATTAGTCAATGTCCGTAGCTTAACGGAAGTAATAATTTCATTTCATTCATGCTCAATAAGATTCACTTTTATTTTATATTTTCTGTATCTATTTTTTTCTCCGTAAAGAACATAAATCCAGGATTCTCTATTCTGTTAGTATGCTCAAAAAAGGTTTCACATATTTAAAATGTAGAGAAAATATCAGAAACGATTTTGATTGCTGAGTGAAAGTATAGAGAGATTGAGGAGAAAAGAGAAAGTTTCATTCCATGAATAATTTAACACCAGCAACCAACCAAAAAACGTATTTATGTTTTGATGTAATTTGCTCGTTCTCTTATAATTAATTATATACCAGTATACCATGCTTTCTCCTTCGTACTTTCTCTTACTTTCTCTTTTTATATATGTATTTCTCTCTCTCACAAGTGAAAAACTTGTGCAAATTTATCACGCCGAAGTTTTATGGTGTGCTTGGTGGTGTTGCTGTTGTTGGTGGTGATGGTGTGGCTCATCGTATCGCCTTGGACTATTTCTCAGTTGATTACGATTTCGGAGGAGAGCACCACATTTGTGTACTGTCAGTCTCCAGAATGCAGAACGAAAGTCAGCGCTGTAGAAAGCGTAAATGAATGGATTTATTGCGGAGTTACTCCATCCTGAAATCACACAGAAAAATATATATATATATGCATAATTTAAATCTGACATTTATTTTAGCAAACAAAAAAAAGATGGGAGATTGAATATTCAAATAAAAATCTAATAAAGGCATTTACCTAGCCAAATCAAAGCATCCATAAGTGCTGATGGTATCGTATCCGAACTGGGAGTGAAAGGACCCATGACATACGCCACAAAGAAGGGCAGCCAACAAATGATAAATCCACCAACTACTGCAGCCAAAGTTTGAGCCGTTTTAGTTTCTCTTTTGAAGGATGCTATCCGACCACTGGAAAACTCTCTCGTTGCCGTTCCTCCATTATGATTCTGGTCATTTGTATGAATATGCGGCACAAACTTCATACTTCTTGCTCTCTGCATCACAGTCGTTGTCGGGGTAGCTGCTTGGGAATGAGTTGTATTAGAAGAGGTGGTGTTCGCAGGATTCATTTGTAATTGATTATTTTGAAGAATGCGATGATGGGGATGATGATGACTGTTTGGAGTTGTGGTGTGAGGAGGATGTGGCTGGTAGATTCGACTAGTGTGAATCCGATTTGCATAAGGACTCCTTTTACTATTGTCATGGGTTATTAGACCAGTGTTATTTCCTGTGGTGGAGCTGGCTGCACCCATTATTGACGCTGGATTTCCAGCAGGTGAGCACTCCATCATTACAGATTCCATTTGGGTGGGAGACGTCTCTGCTCCTGGAGTTGCTGACTCGGCGAGCTCGTGCTCGTAGGATGAACAACTTCTGCAGTTTGGTGTGGAGGAGGAGGTGATTGGTTTCGTTTTGGCACAGTCCTTTCGTTTTCCAGAGGAATTGGAGGATTGTGAAGATGTTGTTTCTACTGTCCAGACTCGAGGACTTCTGTCCAAACTTCGACAACTTCCATCATTTTTCAGGTGGGGCGCATCATCTGCAGAATTTATTTGGAAATAAAAATTGCATAAATTATTGTCAATTTATATCCTTTTTTACGAAACTAAAAAATAAATTACAAACCTCCGAAATTTCGACCGGATAAAGAGGATCCTTGATGCACTCTGTGAATATTTTTTTGAGGGCTTGCAGTCGCAATACTGTGGTGACAAAGTCTAGACCCTGTTTTCATTCTGGAAACATAGCTTTGTGGTGGAGCTGGATTATTTTGTCGCTGTTGAGGATTCTGAGACGTAACGGTGCAGCAAGTAGTGGTACTGGAGGAACGATTATGTTGCGGCTGCTGCATCTGTAACTGACTCGCATTAGTTGAGTTTGTACAACCGCAAGGGACACTTATGCCAGCTCCAACACTGTCTTGTTCGGCAGCGCTGCTACTAGAGTTCTCTGCTGTGCCACTTGCTGACGCCAGAGTGGCTGGATCAGGAAGGGACAGTGCTATTGCTGGATTCTCAGCAAGGCCTTTTCCTTTCTCGTGTGAGTCCCCTTGTCTGTACAAAAGGGTTCCAAATCAGTAGGGACGAATATAATTTCAAAACTTTGTGAGTATTTATATGTCTTGCAAGAAGAAGATTATTTTGCAAGGATGCTTCTGATGATGTTAGTGCAATACGTAAATAACTTAATTACTAATTGCCTAATGCATCAATTCATTCATTCAGCATGACATATATAATTCCTCCTTCTCCTTTTCATTCCCGGAAAAGCCGATTCTTTAGTCCATTGAAGCGGAAATTGGAATGCACATGGAAATGTATTTTCATATATTTTTTTCGTTTCTGTCTATTTATTTTGCTATTAACACCACAGAAGTAGACCCTGTTCAATAAGTAGCCTTCACTTCAGTCAGGTATTATGTATTACAACCAACAAGACTTATAAATAACCACATATTCCACTAGGAATCGTATTTTTGGTGACATTTTTTTATATTTGGTTTATACCTTAATATACGGTCTCCAAATCTCTTTTTATTACTCCGTTTGGAATTATTTGTGCTGCCATCCTCATTATTCGCAGAAGTACAAGAGCTGAGGCTGAATCTTCCTAGGAAGCCGCCTCCACCACCTCCACCACCATTTGGAGTTTCTTTTCCTGTATCTGCGGCTGACGGCTGAATTTCAGTATCATTCTGTTGGTGATGATGATGATGAAGATGGGAATGGTGGTGACCAAGTGCTCTTTTCTCTACTTCTGGGATACCAATGCCACCAGTGACGCCACCTCCTCCTTCACCTGGGGAGAGTAAAGTGGAAGAGGATAGTTTTGTGGAATGATGTCGATTGGATTGCTTTTCCACGCTTTCCGTTTTCCCACCTTCATCCTCACGGTCCTTTTGATGGAGGGGCTCTTCTGCATCACTGCCGCAGTACTGTGACTTCTGCGGAGGAATATTCATAGAGATAAAAAACATAAATATGCATAGGTACCTAGAAAGCTTCATTTCTATCATGGACTGCTGATGGAAAAAGCATCAGAAAGAATTGAGTGGTATCTACATGATCTCTCAAAGTAGGTACTATAGTTGATTTTATGATTTATAAAAAAATATAGTATCGGTACTTATATTATACTACTTGCATTCATTTTATCATGGCTTATCTTCTCTGAGAAAGTTCTAATCTTTCTGATGGAAAAAGATTATTTTTAAAAAACTCGCTCATTCATGCAACTATTCACAAAAACACACCCATAAAAACGAAGAGGAAGATAAGAGCTTTCAGCTTTGGCATTTTCCCATTCTTTTTTAGTTTTTGTGCATGTCCGTCTGCCTATGCCTCCCTATCAGGTACGTAGTTTATTATTTATGTATAATCTTTGTTGTTTGTCACGACACGTGTGTGTCCATCCATGCAACTAGGCTGATCAAAAAGATATATAATGGAAAATAATCCATGTTTCTTGTGATACCCCCAAACAACATGCTAGTGATTTGGAAAGAATTATAAGAGAAATCAGAGAAAAGCGGAGAAAGTAAAGGTACATGCGTTTGCATAGGAGAATGGTTTTTCCCAGTAATTTCCCCATAAAAAGGGAAAGAGAAACGTGAGTCTGGATTATCGGGAATGTGAATGTCAGAGATTTTAGTCTGATGGTCTTGCTCAAAGATTACAAACAGAACGAAGAACGCACACAAAGTACATTTGTAAATTTCACGCAAAAACCGCAAAAACGTAAATACATACCCATAGAATATAGAATGCTTTATATAGAATGTTTTGCAGTTGTGAACACGAGCAAAATTTCTCTTTGACATTCAATTTTCTTGCTAAATCATATTGATACTTATTGGTATGAAAATAATGATAATTTAATTTGGCGATTTGATTCATTTGTGGATGGAAGATGAAACTTACCGGTTAGAATTAATTTTAAATGTCAATGTTTTTTTTTGTAAACCGAAACACGGGTTTTCTAGTACCTATTAGTTTTTATGAAATCCTCTAGGATAAATACTATACTGGGAACTAATTCAATGATTTAATATTGCCCTGCTAATATTTGTAAAAAAGGTACTGTTTGTGCTTAATACACAAATATTTTTTTTAATTCTTACTAAACCGGAGTGACATTTATGAGAAAGCGTATCATAAACTGGTTTCAAAAGTCAAAAGTACCTGGGGAATATATTAGGATGAAAAGTTATTTTTGGAGGGATTCTATTTTGTTAAGTTTGTTTGAAAAATTTCGAGGGAGTCGAATTTCAGCCTAGGATATTCGTCCAGAATAGAAACCCAGGTAGAAGTCTAATTAAGTTCAACAGCAATATTTTCTGGGAAAATTCACAAAAATTACGAGAAAACTAATTAAATTAAGTACACTTATATATTTCTAACAAATGTCGTGTCTTATTTCTTGTTCATCGTTCGTTATTGTAAAAAAAATACTAGCTAAAACTCAATCGGATTTCCTCTTTTCTAAACAGAACGAGTTCTCAGTAGCGTTGTCGTCATGATAATACTTCTTATTATGGCGTCATCAATACAAAAAAAACGACATGAGATGTGGATATGACTTTTTTATGATTATGATTTAGACAGATAATAAATAAATATTCAGAGAAAACTGATGACGGAAATAGAATTCTTTACAGATGAGAACACATTTTAAAAATTGTATGCAAAGCATAAGCTTTTTGCTCTAGAGAATTCCAAGTTGAAAATAATTAAATTATCTTGTCTTTTTTGTATCTGATTTATAGTATAGTAGTCTAGTCGAGTATTTTTTACTGAAAAATTGAAATTCAGATAACAATAAAATTAGCAGAAATTAGGCTCTACTGTTACCAGTAAAAACTACTAGAAAATAAGAATAACGGCATTTCCTTTTAAAACATGTAAATATGCTTTTTTTACTACTCCATTCTACTCAGCTTGGGAATTGGGTGTAGTCTCTTTACTTTCTACTTCATTTGAATGCGATTGTTTGTACACAAAATAGAATAATTACTTTAAAAAATAACGCGGACTTGTACTTTTTTTAGAGTGCGAGTGATTCTTCAATTGTAGCATGTACGTACTAACATTCTATTTATTTGGAAATAAAATATGTTGCTGATGATGTTTGAATGTGTAGTATTTTGTATAGGAGCAGAAGATTTTTGTTTGTACTTGAACTAAAGTATCATGTCACTTTATTATTAATGCTTTATTCCAGCCATGTGTTAGCATGGATTATAATGAAGGATGCTTAAAATCGCATTATTGAAGTGAACATATACTCGCCACTTTTAGATTTTTATTATTTCGCACTGCGTGTCTGTTATGTAGTCACGACCCGTACATTTTTCAAACTATTGTGTAGGTATTTTAATGAATTTCATTACAAAATCTATATGCTTTACGAAATGAAGACTCCTGTAAAGCTTCTTCACTAACAATAAGTTTGTCAATATTAATTTTTTGTCGTTTTATTCAAAACCAGAACCGATTCAACTTTCAGATAACCCCGAGCATTCCCACTTGTTTCTCCAAATAAGATACAGTTTTGAACCGATAAGCCTTTCAACTCACAACTTTCTTACAAACTTTCCCCAAAGCTTATATTCTTCTAAAAAAATCTTACTTTCCTCACAGTCAGCTTTTTGTATAACATGCCCCGTTGCACTGCCTTTCATCCATGACTACTTTTGGTATGATGATGGCCTTGTGTTTTTTTACATTATCAATATAGGTACTTGTAAAGTTCCAAAGGGAAAAAAATCTCAGTCAGTTTCAATCTCAATATTAAAGCTTTTTTCTCCTTTAATACTTCAACTCCAACCAAGTTATCCTTCACCATCACAACCAAATGCAAATGCTCTGCTTAGTCTGCCTCAACATTTTTCTTCTTTTCCATTCCACCACAAAAAAAAATGTACTCCTACGACTACAAACAACACCACTACTAAAACTGCAACTATAATTCTTTTAGATATTCTTTTTTTTTGTGCCACTAAACCATATTAGATTCAGGCGAGCAACTTCAATTTATGTAAATGTGCTCGTGACTGCATGCAAGCAAGAAAATATTTTTAAAAACTTTCTCTTTTTTTCTGTATAAATATCAGTCTTGTCTAGTCTGCTGATGATGAAAGTGAGAGGGAAGTTGAGTAGTTGTTTTTTTGGGGGTATGATACGACATAAAAGGGTTAAAACTTAGATAGAATGAACAATAATCAGTTGGATGGAAACTTAAACTGAATATTATATATATTTTTTGTCGCTTCGAACAACATATTGTTATTTTTAAAAGAGAAGACTCATTTTTTACGGAAAGTTCATAGGAAACGGGATGATGAGCATTCGGGTAGACAAGCATGATGTCTAGTTTATTTATTCATAAAAAAATCAAAGCATATTTTTGGTCTGGCTGAGGTTGGAAGTTTGCGGGGATTTTTTTATCGTTTGGTTTTGATTCTATCCTTGATCTTGCTTCATCCATATATTTTTGGGGTATAGATTGGAATAAAAAATAATAATAGGTGATAGTACTTACCCCTCGATCTCCTCTCGCGTGAAGTTTCTGAATTGATCTTTGACGTCTCGTGATCACACAAGCAATTCGTGCGTAAACATAGAGCATTACGAGAAGAGGAAGGAAGAAGGATCCAAGGGCAGAGTACACGACGTAGCCGGTGTTTTCGTTGTAATCACATTTATTATCTGTGTTGCGATCTTCTTCGTACCTGAAAGAAAAAAAATATGAGAGAAAATATTGAAAAGAAAGTAATATTTTTAAAGCGTTTATTCATATAGTAACACATAATTGTACGCATAAACAACAGGCCTAACTTTTCACTTATAATATTGTTTGCATAGCACGATTGCAAGTTATGAAATACAATTAAATAGAGAAATTATATGTTCCTAGAATATCGACATGGTAGAGTACAAAAATAAGTTAGTTAGGAATTAAATTTGTTTTGATCATGTCATGATTGTCTAGTTGAAAGCAGAAACTAAACTAGAAATTCCCAGTTTTAACGGCCTTTTTTTAACGTTCTCGTTCAGTATATTTTGAGACTACACATTTTTGTAATGCATTTTTTTCAAAATAATATACAATTTTATTTTGTTTTTTGTAAAAAATGAATAATGCAAAGATTATAATGCAAAGCTTGTGTCCAGAAAATGCATGTATGGTAAAAAATTTTCTTTTAGAAAGTATATTAATATTTTATCTGTTTTATGTATCCGAGAAAATGTAATATTTTATGGTAATTCGAAAAAAGGAACTGACGTAATTTAATTTAAAAACAAGCGTCATTTGACACAAACGATGGCATATGAAATGTGAGGCATTATTAAATGCAGGACCGATGTTTTCATTTTTCTGAGAATATTTTTGAAAGGAAAATATTATGGTTGTCAGTAGGAATAAGGTTAGGAAATAGGTATAAAAAGGCACTTTGATACTTTTTAAATGTGTTTTTGTCTGGGCCTGAGACCTGAGCCTGAGAGTGAGAGCATTCACCTGAAATGTTTTTTGGGTTCTCTGTGTCTCGTATTCTCGTGTAAATACGACCTTCAAGACTTTTTATTCGGGTTTATTTTTATACTATATAGTCATCATCGAATAAAAAGATGAGAGGAAACTTCAAGTGTCTTGGAGAAAATAAAAATATGGTACCTAAACAGTAAATAACCACAGGAAGTAAAAACCACCGAGCAAGTATGTGTGACAGTAAAGAAAAACAGGTATATCACCAGATATGTTATTTTTGGGTCAAATCTTCAAATCACTTTTGAAGCTGAAAGGCTCTTTAATGTTAAAATGCTGGCGTGTGTACTGTGCACAAAGTGGCTATGTTGTATGGACACAAAATGTTTTGTAAAAAATGATGGATGAAATGGACCGGGTATACTAGTCTACATGGAAACATATACAAAGCATATTATAATCAAAACCTACCGAATAAGAACTTTTTTATCTGTTAATTATATGGCTCATCAAAATGGGAATTGGATTTTTTTACCGTTAAATTCTGTAAAGGTCATATGGTTTTCATAGAATGTGGTCAAGAACGAAGAGACATGCATAGCAAAATTGACATGTATAGTAGCATAAAAGGCTACTATAAATTCGAATTCCCGTCGGGATTTCTAAAATGGACTCACAGTTGGGTTGGATCACGTGTTTTATCTGCGATAAATGCATATTAGATCTCACATAAAAGATTGATAGGCTTTCAAACAATAGTTTTGAGATTGACGCAAGAAGAGATTGTGTGGACAATATCAAAAATAAAGTTTGGCCGATGCAATGAACATTAATCCAACTCTGAAGGGAAGTCTATCAAGTGTATTCGATTACCCCGGTTTACATCTTCGAAATCTTTGTCATAGAATCAATTTGTGTTGCGTGCGATTACATTTTGCTCAAACTGTTGTTCAATCTTTTTTCCCCATTTTTATAAGCGATCGATGATGTAAATCAGATAAACAGGAAATCTAGTCGTAAATCAGCACTGCGTTTTTATAAGTTACTGGCCATCCGAAATTGATCAGTTTTTCTTGGTACATCCGAAGATATACAGTCAAGTAATCACTTAAAAGGAAATAAGGAACTTGTATGGTTTCATTTACAGGAACTACATTTGTTGTTCATGTATCAGTCATAATAATGTAGCTTGTTATTTCAAAATTAAATTTATATAACAATTTCCATTAAATCTTCCCATTTTGTTCAGTTATTGCTAATATTTTTGGTCTAGTATTTTGACAACTTTTCTTACATGAAAAAACTCAATTTTTTTAATGAACAGATTGGAAAATAAGGCTTTATTTTTCACAGGAAAAGCTGATTTTTCTATTCTTCGATAGATACTACGTGCTTTACTTTTTTTCTGTCAATGCGATATCAAAATTTGTGAGAAGATCTAACAGAATCCTTTTATATTTTCTTTCAATTTGCTTTCCGGATAGATGAAAAGAGATGATTATCAGGTAAATGAAAGCGGAAAGGATTTCCTGTTCACTTCACAGGTTTCTCTTTTCCTGTTCGTTATAAAAGACAGGGAAATTCGTTAATTATTATTCCTTTCACTTTTGTGTGCCCATTTTACACATAAAAAGACGTGAGTGTGTGTATGCCTACATCCTCCTCTTTCTTTTCCAGTTAGTTTTACTTCCTCTTAAGTCAGCGTTTTGGAGATGATGAGAATAAAATAATGAGGAAGTGTGTGCGAATACTTTGGAGCCATCAAGGGAAATCCTTAGAAATAATAAAATTTCAATAAATATGGAGATTAGTTATTATACGTAGTTTGTGGAGATTAATAAACTCGTGTGTTGAAGCCAGACTATGACATTCATTTCTCTTCTTAGTTATCTAGAAATACTGAAAAAATATATCTCGGAAACTGGCTGAAAATATCGTATGACGTTTTTGATATTGATATAAAGTTAAATCAGAGAGATGTAAGCAAAGTAGGCTATTATATAAGCTTATATTCTTAATTTTCTACAAGCAAAGGTAACACAAAATGAACCTTGAATTATTTTCCTCTCCTTCAACAATAAAATGTAATCTTCTCATCTTGTCTGAATTGACATCATGCAAGTTTGTTGTAATAGTTGCACAAAGCAAAGAAGATGATGTCTTTGTTGATATTTACATTTCAACAGTATTTATATGATCCCACTAAACTGTTTAATAAATTGCGTAAATCCGAAATTTGAACGTAGATGGGATAATGCCAGCGACATAGGTAAACAATAACCAACATAATATGTTGGTGTGCGGATAATAACACAATCGTCACATTTTGTTTTTTTCTGTACTTTGCATGTACGTGAACAACCAAACAGTCATTTTTCTTTACTTGAATCATCCTTGAGTACAGTTTTAAGAATTTAACTTTATTATTATGAGGGTCTAGACCTAAAAATGAACATCTGACAGCT
>JAQFYG010002544.1:0-14475 GCA_034694325.1 Entomobrya corticalis
CGCATTCAGAGTCTGCACTGCATATTTGGGTGAAATAAATTGCATTAAAATATAATTGCAGATTCGAGGAAGATGTTTCAGTTGCATCTATATAATGACGCATGATGCTTATCAAGATTAAAATAGAAGGGCTTCCAAAATACATGTAGGTATTTATACTAAATCATAATTAACGTAACGCATTTGTATCTTATTTAATCTCTGATTCGATTTGCCACTTTAATTGAAACAGGAAGGAAGACAGATAGTCTGTAGTCCTACACTAGAGTACCTTTTCCGGTTTAACCAAATTATATTTACGAAGATGAAGTGATAGCTGAAAAAGACAAGCATATTGAAATGAAGATCTTTCTGTATTTTGTTAAGATAATGCATAAAAGTTCATTTCAGTAATTCAAAATGTATAAGAAGTGATAATACATGTCCTACCACAATTTCGAATTTCAAGCTGCTGTATTCACAACTTTACGTAACTTGCATAATTTACGATGGCTAAACTATTTCATAAAAGAAATTTAATTATATATTATCACTGATTTTGAAACTTGCCCATGGTTGATTGAGCTTGAGTAAAAAACTCGCAAAGAAATAAAAAGTATAAAGGAACACAATACTACAATTTAAATATACTCAGCTCTAAACCAGTGATACTATAATTTTTTATGAGCGCATTTTTGTCACATTTACAAGGACGAGATCATGCATGGTTTTAGTTTATACTCATGAAGAACATAAAAAACAAGCATTAATGTAATTAATGCAAAGACTTTACCGAACAACAGCTTCAACAATTAATTGGTGTTTATTTAAAATTACTCATTGGGGAAAAGTATTTTTAGCAACAGTACTAACACGAAAACAATATAATAAAAATCACAATTACCTACCGATTTATAGCTCTATATACAATAGTATTACATGGACATTCGTATATTCAACCAATTCTTATGAGTATTTCTTTAATTTATGATGATTTTGTTCAAATATAGGCATAAATCGTAAAGTAATAATGCTTTGACGAAATCAAAAATATGGACTAGTATAAAAATGGGTTAGAAATTTCACGGGCACTAGTAAAGGACCGTTATATTTGAAGGCTCATCATTTATGACAGTTGTGAACGCATCTTTATTTGAATTGTGTCAGGTAAAAATAAGTTTCTGCTCTTCATATTTAATACTATAAAAAGCTTTAGAATACGACTATAAACGTTACTTTTAGTTTTAATGGCACTTCTCACCTGTCTCTTTTTGAATTTGTAATCAGTACTGTTGTAATTATTAATAGCAGAACCGTAATTAGGTGGTGAACTATATGCTATGAAACTTCTATTACCAACAATTGAATTGAAGATGTTCTCAAAAATGGCTTTATACAAATATATTTTCTAGCAGATGTGGCAGCAATAACATCGTTCGAGTGAATGAATTTCAAAATGACATGTAACGTGATATAAGTTGAGACAGATGGTCAAGATGGAGTTCTTCAGACATTAGGCCTTTATTAAGTTGAACTTTCGTTATACTTACTTAAAATGGGTTTGGAAGAGCGGATACGTTTAGTTTTAATTTCATCATACCATGTGTTCGTCTTCAAATTAAGAATAGTATGTGTATTTTATATTTCATCCGATTTGTGTTTTGCATTTTTTCAAACATGGAAGTTTAAATCATTGTACTAATGCGAGGACATTTTTCTTAAAATCTTGACAGTTTTTGTTCTTCACGGTGAACTTTCTTAGTATTAAGGTGTTTGGGTTGGTTGCTTTTCCTTGCTGTTTGCTTGCACACAAAACGATGACAAAAACGTCAGAAAAAAATATCAGTAAAAACAAAACCACACGTGTTGCATCAAATGTTATTAGAACTGCACCAATAACCACCATACATATTAGCCACCACAAAATTCTGTATTGAAAATAAAACAGAAAAAGCGAATCAGAGAAAGAATTTTTAAAACTATTTTTACCAGGGGCAAAAAGAATATTAAAGGGGAGGATGATATGAGATGAACAAGTATGATAGTTCCCATTCAGGTTCGCATACTTACTCCTTCATGTCGCTATTCTATATCGGTAAAAGTAATAACAATACTAATAATAAATATATTTTAAAGATACCTAATTAAGTTAGAATGCATATGTGCCAAATTGCATCATTTATCAGCATTGAGATCAATTTATGTACCTGTGAACTACTTTGAGTCATCATCACGAAGAATATATATATCTGGTGAAAAAAATGATAAACAAAAGTAATAACGTTCCAAAAGTAGTAATGAAATAAAAAGGCGTTCAATTATATTCGGTTAATGAATCCTGAAAAATGAAGCACAAAAGTTTGAGCTTGGTAAGTTTTGAAAATTTAAAGAATCTAAATTCGGATTATTAGCCACATATAGTTAGGTAAGAAGGGCAGTAATTTTTATAGGAATGTGTGAAAACAAGGGCAAATTAATGTAGTTTTTCCTTTTGAATTCAATGCTTACGTTCGTTGAATTTCAAATATGAATTATTATTACCATCACTGCTACTACTGCTGACATGTATAATAGAATACGTGGCAATATATGCCCTTGTTGTAATTTTTGGATGGATCATTTTTCAATTTTTGCGAACAAAGTATTCATACTACATATATGTAATACTTCTTATTCTTACATAAAGCTGGTTTGGTGGTTATAAATACAAAAAGCTATAATCGGACGAAAAAATTAATCCTTTTTTATTTATGACTGCGATGAAGAAAATCTTCCGAGTAGAAACAAGAACCGTTGCACTTGCACTTGTTTCGTTATCATCACAATTTGGTACATTTTTATAAATGGTTTGAAGAAATCTTGAGAATAAGTATTACATAGACATTTGTACTTACCTTCAATGTAGTACCTAAATGCCTACTCCCCAAGAAGATTAAAAAAAGATGGGAAAATAATGTAATATCCGTGTCATTTGGTAGAGATTAAAAAACCAGGTTCTAGGTTACACAGAGCTTCAAAATATTTATGCTCAAAATGTGTATCGTATTGTTCTCAGAGTTTGTACTTGATGACTAAGCGAAGAAAAACATATCTATCATAATATTCGTATTGAACAATTTAAGCACTAATTTCTGTTATGCAAAGCGATAGTATAAACCTATAAAGCAAAACATATACCTATGAAGTTTTGATTTAATATCAAAACTATAAGAATGGTTCAGCCTATATGCATGAACGCTTATGAAATCTACTTTTGTGAATAATGAGAATACAATTTTTCAGCGTTTACGTCTACTATTTATTTTCAAGTATTTCTCATAGCAAAGGTTTCGAAAACTGAAGATGATGTTGTTGTACAGGAGGATCTTTATGTGAAAAGAAGAGGGATGATTTGGGGATACTTTACTGGTGATCCTCAGTCTTTAGATTCATGCAAAACTTAAGTAAAAGTGTGGGATAGCTGTAACCGTGTACACAAATTATACTAGGCTGTAAAGCTGACAGGTCCTATAAATTTGAACGAGGAATCGAATCATTCATTCTAGGTTATGGTTATGTGAATTGTTGCTGCAGAAAATATTGCAAGACAATTCATCGTTTTACATTCAGGTGACAATAAATATATTAATTCGGTTAAATAATTCGCATATATGGTGAAGTATGAAGTAGCATGATTGTTAAATAAATGGATACTTATCGAATGATATAAGATATATCTATACTAACCATAAACACTTTTGGTATTTAAACATTGATTTTTCAAATATATCAATTAGAAATACCGCAATAAAACATGAAATACAACTAATGTTTGTTTTGTTAATGCCCGCGTTTTTAGACAAAAACATCTTGGTAAATATTGGTAGCATTCTTTCTTGAAAATAAGATGTTAGTCAAATTTTAAACTGAGGATTGTAGAAATGAAAATACTGAATGAACGCATTTTAAAATAATGTTTCAGTTGTGCCACTACCATTACTATTTTTGGCTATTACATATGTAAGGTTGAAGTCAAAGATCTTCATGGCTCCCGAGTCTTTTCTAAATTTCAGAAAAGAAGACTGTACTTTCGATTTCTTTATCCCATTCGGGCAATCAATAGCATGTTACTTTACTTTATGTTAGTGGATTTTGACTTTTGATGCATTGTTTAAAATAAAGTACAAAATAAATATACTGAACCTCTGAATATACTACAATAAAATAAAACAGCGAATTAGTTTACACAGTCCCCAAATTGTCGTAGATAATTTGTAAATCGATAGATTTCGTCTCAGATGGAATTTGTTAAAAGAAAAAAATGCATTGCTCTATAAAATTGCACACTGTATTTTTCTGTTAATGGCTCTTCATTTACCGATATAAATTGTGAAGTTTCACCTGGCAAAATAATACAAAAAGTTTGCATATACACTTGCATATATCTTTTCAACAAAGATCATTTTAAATAGGTAGATATTAGTTTGGGACAACAATGGTTAACGAACAAGTCTAATACCAAGAGATTGAATCTGAAAAGGCTCTGCATTGTAAAACCATGAGACAAGACGTGTTCTGCTTGGCTGATCCTTTTCAGGGATCCCCTTTTAATTTACTCCTTCTTCACTGAATCAAAAACATTCTTGTGTTTTGTTTTCTCAAATCATGGAAAGCTCATAGGCTTATCTAATCATTTGTGTTGTACAAATTACTGTTACAGATTGGCTTCAAAAGGTAGACCGTTGTATGGTAAATCTTGAATGAATGACCTATTGCATTTTATAAGCTTCCTCTTGTAGACTTACCAGTACAAATATGTTCGGATATGATGATATTTTTTAAAGGAAGTGACCAATAAAAACTCTTTCCTTTTTTTACAAATTGCTTGTGCTTATTTTGCTATAATTTAATTATTCAATTGAATTAATTCGTTCCTCATGAAAGTAAACAGTATGGATGTATTTTTGCGTACTTTACAGGCTGCCAATTTTACCCACTTGGAGAATATTTACGTTTTATCAGAGTACCGGAAAATCTAAAAGTCGGAGATAAAGTAGTAACATTAGAAATTCATTCAAAACATAATTTAACTCTAGAGTCTATTGATAAGGTATGTAAACGATAAAAATCTAAACATTTGTCATAAAGCTCAATATAGCTGATTTTTATCTGTATAACTTTCGCTTTCAATGTTTAATTTTACAGGGAGATGATGCCAAGTTTTTCGCCATAGTAGAAAAAGAGTCAAGCGAGGTGGATTTGGTCCTGGCAAGAAGTCTGGACAACTTTGTCGATCAAGATAGCCCTCAGAATATAATGAAATTTAGACTGGTGTGCTTTCCTGATGGCAATGACAAGGTGAAACCCCACCAGTTGCAAAGAAGAAAGAATTAAATGTATTTTTAAAAGAATATTAAGTAATAAACTGCTATTTTTTGCAATTTTTTAGACTCCTTCATTCCTGCAGTTCACGGTGTACATAGAAGATGTTAATGACCACGTGGTGAGTGTGACCAGCATTTCATTATCACTTTATATTACTTCATAGTAATTTAACGGATTTTGCAAACTAATTTCTTAATTGTTTTCTATTAACATAACATATATTTTGTATTTTGTTTATTAATTTTTTTCTCGTGCAAAATCAGCCGAAGTTCCTTCACGCCCCGTACTTCGTCACAGTGGAAGAGTTGACACCAGTAGGTCAGTGTGACACTCTTGTACATTGTTTAAACGTTTGTCTTGCTCTTATCATTTCGATTTTTACTTTCAATAATCAATGCAGTCATATTTCATTTCTCTCTTTGAATACCATTATCATCGTCATCTTCATTAAAGGTCTTATGAATTTTGTGTGCACGGTGTCTCCATTTTTATGTTACGTAATCTAAAAACACAATGTTTTATCATCCGATGATAATGATGACGATGCCGACGTACCAATAATGTATTGGCTCAGCTATTTTTATTATTATCCTATCTTTCTGCTTACTTGCTTTGTCACGACAAATCGGCATCATCTTGGCAATGTCATTAATGAACGAAGTGGCACGACACGGCGACGACCTCAAAAAACGAAAATTGCCATTTATTTACATTTTTGAAAAATTACTAATTTGCTTTACAACAGGCCTTACAGTATTTCGTGGCATAAGTGCTGTCGACTTGGATAAGCCGAACACTGCCAACTCTGATGTCGTTTTCTCCATAGTGGATGGGAATGATGATGGGAAGTTCGCATTAGAGAGCAGTCATAATCCCACTTTGATTATCAAGAAAAATCTTGACTATGATGCAGGAGACCATGAGTTTAAACTCAAGATAATGGCTTCGGTAAGTCAATTAAGTAGTTTAAATAAAAGATGATGTCTTTCCCATTTAAAAATGGAGAGGACAATACCCAAAAGTTTCGTATGACAGGTTAAATATGACAGCTCAATGTTCAATATCAATAAGTTGCTTTGCCACTTGGTAATACCAAAAATAACAATCTCAGATTGAACAAAACATTATTGCCTAACGCTTTGCTGTTGTGTTTACTGTTCATCTATTCCCTTTGAACAGGTAGACGCTTTATTATTCTCTTTGATTAGCTCAAGTCTTAATCTCAGTAAATCTAAACAATCGAAAAGTGTTTTGCTCCTTCCAATTTTATTCGATTCAACATCCATGTCTCAATTCCATCCAACGAAACTACATTAAGTCAAACTGTAATTTATCCTATTTTTATTATTTTAGTTTACTAGGACTAACATGATATTTTAAAAGAATTATCTCTAGGATGTTATTAAATGAGGGACCACCTGTCTACGCCTTTACTTTCGTTTGAACCTCTCCACGGGGCGAAGCAACTTTTTATTGTTCAGGCAAATTAAAAAACTGAAAACACAAACTATCAAAGAAAGCTATATAAATTGACAAAGATAGTAAAGCTCAATTACCTGCTACTAATTGACAAAAGTCATAAATGTCTGTAATACAAAAATAAATTGAAATACGCAAGCTTCTTATGTATTCGCATAAACAAAGAGTTTGCGCAGGTATTAAGTAAGACTTGAGAGGAGGATTAATTGAGCTTTTAAATTTTCAATTGCCCCTGTATGCGCAGGACCGAGGGAATCCACCTCTTGTCAGCTACTCTTATGTCACAGTTCGGGTTGTAGACAATGATGATCTGCCGGTTGCGTTCACAAAGCCGCAATATCGTACTCAGATCAAAGAATTTTTCCCGTTTAACGTAAGTGTTTGGATTCAAAAGTTACTCATGAACCTATTTGTACTTTTAGCCGTTATATAGTATACTGATTTCTTACGTTGTGCAACGGCGCTGTATTGAGTTGCGTTGCATGTTGCGTCATTTAAATTTGCCTTTGCATTTATTAATTAACCTGCAAGGATGTTGCTAATTTTGTTTATCATCATCATTATTGAAAAGTAAAATAGTGAACAAGCTGAAGATTTCTCTTTTTGAGGTCCTGATGCCGATCATTTTGTTGAAATTTTGTAATGTCTTGTGAATTTAATTTATTATTCTGGGTGACATGTTTATAATTTGAAATAGAATGAGTCAATACGACAAGAAGTAACTTTCCCATCTCGTATCCGTGCATTTGATCAAGATTTAGCAATTAATTCTTCGGTGCAATATGACATAATTGCTGGAAATGATGATGAGTACTTTGACATCGATCCAAACAATGGGACATTGTTCCTTATTCGGGAAGTTGACAGGGAATCGTTGGCTAATAACGGATTTGATCTACAAATTCGTGCTAGACAAACTGATGATGCAACCAAGATGGGTCTGTGCCAAGTGGAAATCGAAATTCTTGACTTGAACGACAATTTGTAAGCTGATTAATATGATACCTTAATGCACGCATGAAAGGTTCAAAGAGTTTTTATTAAGCAACTTTACTGATAGGCCCCAGTTTGAGGTGGATTTGTACAACATTAGCATAATGGAGAATCTTCCCAATGGATTTAGTGTTCTCCATATACTGGCTTCAGATGCTGATCAGGTACACATTATTTGAAAATTAAAAGTGGAAATGCAGATTTCATTTTTCATAACCAATATGCTCCTTGTAATCACATTCTTTATACCATACCCAGTAATAAGTCACCTTACTTTCATTCTTTGCCTCGCTCGTGCCATCGTATGTAATACTGTTTTCTCACAAACCAAAGCTAATTTGGCCACAAAAGTGTGATTTTCACCTTTTCATCGTGTATGATATGATAATTAATTTTCTAGGGCGAAAATGCAGAATTCGAGTACAAACTTGAGGATAAAACGAAAGCATTTCAAATCGATCCCAAAACTGGTTGGCTCACTGTCCAAGACCAGTCGCAGCTGGACCGTGAAAAGACGACGTCAATATCACTTCGAGTTGTTGCAGACGAGAAGACGCCAAACATTGCTTTTGGCACTAGTAAAAGTTTTGCTATTGTTGAAGTCTACTTACTTGATGCCAACGATGCCAACCGTAAGTTCCTTTTTTAGCTTATCATTATTATCATTATTCATTAAGATTATTATTGTGTAAAACTGCATCCAAATGCAATTTAGATTAAGCTTTGCACTTTTAGTCAAGAAAAATGAACATCATGCTGCAGCACAAGAAGAGCATGATTAATTCATTTTTGAATATTTTTAACAATTCATTCCAATCATAGTTTTTATTCTTTCTAGAATAGAGCAATAACGATGCACTGCTTAAAATATGTAATTCCGACACAACTGCAGTGGCAAAATGAAAAAAATACTTGCTTGCACAAAATTTATTCATCATTATGTTGCAGTTTCGAGAAATGTTCGTTGCTTTTGCATATAGCATCTCACTTCGTCAATGTGACTTTATTACTCTGTCAATGAAGCGTAATGAAGTGTGACGTTGAGAGACTATTTTATTACTGCAGAAAAGCAGTACTTTATGTGAATCACACTCGAATATTGTGTTAGTTTCCTCGATAACATTTTACATTTGTCTGCTCGTTCTATAATCCTCTCCCTAAATCTCATTTTCTTTTTTCTTGAATGATTTATTTTACAGCAACATTCATCCCGTCTAATCTCTACAAGTTTCAAGTTACCATTGACTCTGAGATTGGCTCAGTAGTCGGCCAGGTAGGAATGAACTAGTCATAATCATAATAATAATAATAATATATGCGTACAATAAACATATATTATAATGCCTTTCTCTCTCCCTCTCGTTAACCCTTTTAACAAAGCTTTTAATCTCATTAGACATTCATAAAAATGCTGAGCTTGTAATATGCGCATGTTCAACATGCACAGAAACAAGCATTCCTTTGCTGCTTCTGATAAAACATTTTTGTATATCCCAGGTTCAAGCTGAGGATCCTGACCTTGGAGGAAATGGAGATATAATATATGAAATCCAAAAACCTAATTCGACTAATGACGAGTTACCATTTGATATAGATCCGAAAAATGGGTACATCTTTCTTCTTGAGAGGCCGCTGCCAAAATTGCAATATACTCTACTTGTTGAAGCATCAGATCAGCCAAGCAATCCAAGCGAGCGTAGGTACTCCTTGGCGGTCGTCCAAATTGATGTTGTTAAAGCGGGCGCTGCCCACGCTCCCGAGTTCATTGGGTCACCGTACGAGTTCTGGGTAGGGACACATGTTGGGGTCGGAACAAGTGTTGGACAGGTCAAGGTCAATCATTTAGATCCGAAATATACAGTGTATGACTTGCTGCATAGCTATTACGAAGGCGTACCTTTTGCCATTGAAGAGAGGACTGGTATAATAGCTGTTGTTGATGAGCTACTTAAGTATAGCAGGACAACGTATGAGTTTGAGGCGTATGTCACAGATAGTAGGCATACATTAACGACAAATGTCACCATTCATGTTGTTGACCCATTGGAGAGTGTGTCGGAAACGAGAAGAGATCCATTAGAACTTAAGGTTAAGGAAAATGCTGGTGGTGCAGTTGTTGCAAATCTACGTACATTGCTGACAGATACTCTGAGGGATGCAAGGACAACTGAGTTTTTGCTGGCCAATTATGAAGCACGAGACAAGTTTGCGATTAGTGCAGACGGCACAATTTACACACTGAAACCTCTGGACAGAGAAGAGAAGGACCAGTATGTGATATATGATATTAATTATTCATTATATGATCAAAAGCAATTTATGATTAATCGAGAAAATTGTTCATGTGCACAGGCATTTGTTGACGGTCATATCGCAAAGTCGAGGAATAATACAAGGTCAAGGTGTATATGAAATTCATGTCAAAGTCCTCGATGAAAATGACAATGCACCCAAGTTTGATCGTCAAGTGTATGAGGGTCACATCAGAGAAAACTCAAATCCTGGAACGCCAGTGCAGTAAGCAGACTGACTTTGAGCATCGTCTCACAATGCCCCTGGCAAATGCATGTACCGAATTCCCACAATTCGCAATAATAAAATGAATTTTATTTTTAGAATGGAGTATCCTATCAGGGTTATTGACCCCGATGAAGGTACTCATGCAGAATTCCGAGTGGAACTAAAGGGGGAAGGAGCTGATCGCTTCCGAGTAGATCCCAAAAGTGGAAAAATATTCGTAGGAAATACGGCGCTTGACAGAGAAGAGCAGCCTCAGTACAATTTAAAATTAGTGGCAATAGACAGAGGAAACTTGACAAATACGGCACAGCTAAACATTTTTGTTTTAGACACAAATGACAACCCGTAAGAAGAAACGTTAAAAAGTTCTCTACTTAAATTGCAAAGTAAAATTACAAGAAGAAATTAATGTTAAAATATTGCAGACCCATATTCTTACAAAATATTGTCCTGGATCCACCTGACTTGGACCAATCTACCGGTCCGAGGGAATTGTTACGTTCAAGTGCATCTCAGCCTGTTTCAGTGGAAATTTCTCATTCAGAACCAATTGTGATTCCAGAGACAGTAGGTGTTGGAAGCAGAATAGCTCGCGTTTTGGCAAGCGATCGTGACACTGGAGACAATGGAAAAATATTTTACAGAATTGTTTCTGAAAATAGGAACGCTATTGGAGAAAAAACTACTTATTTAACTGATAAGCAGTTTCTATTTAGTCGAAACAAAGAAAAACATTTTATGATTGATCGAGCGACCGGTGAAATAAGCGTTGCTAAACCGTTAAAGCCAGACACGGAATACGCGCTAAACATATCAGCATCAGATAGAGGTGGATTAAGAACGCATACAGGAATCCGGATAGTTGTTCGTGATGTAAACGACCATGCACCCAAGTTTGACAGGCCGTGGTATGCATTCGAATTGCTTGAGGGTACCTATATCAGAGGAGAAATTGGCAAGGTCAATGCAAAGGATGGAGATAGTGGCAGTAACGGAGAAGTAATTTACTCTCTCCAACTTAAGCATGCAAACGAAACAGATTTGCCTTTCCAGATAGATCCCTCAACGGGCATGATTTTTGTGGAAGGGGACATTGATAGGGAAACTCAAACCAAATACAGTTTCTCCGCAGTTGCATCCGATGGCGGGACTCCACCCATGGATTCGATTGTGGACGTAGACGTTAACATTTTGGATGTAAGTATTTTATGCATAAAGCTACCTTCTAATTCATGTGCCTAAAATTGACCTAAATTATTAGTAGGAGTAATCGATCACATCAAAACCATTCACTTTCCTTTTCAATTTATCCAATGTAACAGATAAATGACAATGCACCAAAGTTTTACGACTACTTGAGCACCGAGACGATAAGGAGAGGTAAAGTTATTCCTATATATAGAACGTCAGTGAAAGATACCATTGTGCCAGGTTCATTCGTCACTAAAGTGTATGCGAATGACTCTGACTCTGCATCAAACGGAAACGGGCTCGTTCTCTTTCACTTGGGAAGCAATCACCGCGAATTCCATATTGACTCCAAAAATGGCACAATTACAACTCTCACTCATTTGGATTATGACTCGCAAAAGGAGTATAATGTGACAGTTGTAGCGTCGGATTTAGGCAAGCCAAGTTTAAGCTCTACAGCTTGGGTACTAGTCCGTGTGATGAGTGACAGGCATGAAAAAGATGAGCAACGCTACGGAGACAGAATGTTCAATCAAGAAGTGTACACCTTCTACATTCCGCACAACTTCTCCACGCCTTATTTCCTCACAAAAATGAATGTCACTGAAAAATACAAAGGATATCCTACAGAATTTCACTTGTTTGGTGGAGAAAAAATCATTAACAATTTTAGAATTGGGCCGAAAACGGGAGAAATTTTTGTCATCGAAGGATTAGAAAGTGGGGTCACTTATGACATGCTTGTCAGAGGATTCAACCCACAACAACCCAGAGGTTTTGATACAAGACAAAATAGTCAAATCTCAGACAGATACTTGGGTACATGCACATTTAAATACCATATATTTGTGTTTGTACTTTCTTTATAAGTTCACAAGCAAAAACATGCTAATAAAAATGTCATTATATTTGCAGAACACAATGAAGCTTTGATAAGGGTGGAGATGCTTGTTGCACCACAACCACCCCCACCTCCTCCATCGCCATCCTTTCCATCATACAAGTCCCCACCCCCGAGAAACAGGCTTCTAACATCGTCCTCGTCAACCATTGCCAGCAGCACAGAAGTACCAACTGTGATCATTCAGACAACAACAGAGCCTACAAGAGTAACCAAGTTTAGTTCAACAACAGTTTTCACCCGACCAATTATCACAACTTCTAGATCATCCAGACGACCGTCAGTGATAACAACATCAACTACTACGAAAGCTCCACCGTTACTTATTTTATCGTCCGATTTGACAACTTCATCTAGTGCAGAAGATATGACTACTGATAAACCCAACAACATCTCAGACTTTACAAAAAAGTCTCATCACAAACACTCATATTTCCTAGCTGGCGAAATTGCAGTTCTGACTTTATCCTGTATAATTTTCTTGGGTGGACTGATCGCTGCCGTGTCTGTTGCATGTATTCGACGTAAAAGGCGACATGTTGGACGCCCTCCTGGTGGTAGACCAATGTCCCACATTTCAGCGATACCCGTAGAGCTTCGAATGCCTAAAAATACTCGAGGTGGCATTGGCAATGCGCCTCCCAGACCCCTCATCTTCCCAATGGCACTTCCAGGGGAACCGCCCCAGACGGATAGTAGTGACAACACCAGCGAGACTTACACAGATGGTGTCGAAGTGGCCACCGTGCAACAACGCGTTGCGTCCCACGGAGTAAGAACTGGATTGCCAACATGTCCTGATTGTGGAAAGTTTAGGAAACCACCTGGCATTCCAAATCCTGGTGGAAACCCGCAGAATCCACAAAACAACGGCTACCGGGGCCCAAGTAGAAATTCCAGGGATAATAAGGGACCCACTAATAAGTCAAGGCATCCCATGGAAATTTCACTTCCTTCTAGTACTGATTCGGGCATTGATGGATCTGACGGTCAATGCACGTGTTGCCAATCACATAATAATAACAACAACAATGTTGCAGATAATAGGTCAGTACACTTCCACAATCAATTTGTCAGTACGTAAGTCATAAAAATATTCGCTATTTTACTTACAACTAATGATAAAATATTATAGAGAGCATTTTGAGGACAGTTTAATGCCACATCATCAAAATGCACACAGGAAACCTTCCCAGAAGAGTTTCCGAAAGAAACGGGGTCTTCAGCAGCCGCCGTTTCCCCCAGTTCCCCCTCCAAATAATGGGAGGTCGTCAGGACCATCGTCGCATGGACCAACGTCGTTCGGAAATAGAATGCAGGATCGATTTGTAATCCTTTAATCAAGTTTCTCCTGTGACCATATAGTATACATCCATAGATAATTCAGTTACAAATAAATGCAATATTATAATACTTAAATATGTCTCTTTCTGTTAAGTCAAGTGCCCCGCGAGGAAAGCTTATTAGTGTCATAGGCTCAAATCTTATATCAATAAATAAAATAGGTAGATTTATATTTTTTTAACTTCTTCCAATACGTGTACATTTTTGTAGAAAGAGTATTCTTAATCCGCTTCACGTAAACTATAGAAAAAAGATATTTTAGTGCACAAAATGTAAAAATGTAATTATAGCCTACGACGGTGAATGGAAAAAATGTTTATAGGATGCAGGTTAGTAGCAAATGAATCGTTTTAATGCGAAAATTTGTGATCATTATTATATAATTCACCTTTAGAATAGAAGTATTAGAACTATGTAAAAATGTCATTAATGGCAAATGTTCAGGTAAATAACGTATAGCTTTAAACTCATATATATCCAAAAGAAATTGTTGTCAGTCTATTTTCCTAATGTAAAGGAATGAATAAAATATAGTTTCGATTAATTATAACACTAAGTTGTTGCATTATATTTTATTTTAAAATTTGCACTTTTCAAAGGATCCCAAAATTCTGAACTGATGTTTGAACCTTATCAAGGAACCTTTATAACAGTTTGTTCAAGTTTTCCCATGCCTTATTTTTCAAGTCGATTTTATCATCCGA
>JAQFYG010002545.1:0-14475 GCA_034694325.1 Entomobrya corticalis
ACGCAATAACACAGAATCATCTGTGGGTCGACAGATCAGTTACCCAGCCAGGTAGCTTCTTTCGATATTGCTTTGATTGTAGAGCATAAATACTTGGACTTGGAATAATTTTATTCATGCTTCCATAAGTAACCTGATTAGACCAAAAATACATTGAGAAAACATATTAAGACGTATAGTTTCAAGGGGCGTCGCAGCCGCAGCATAGGCCAGAGACATAAAAATTCCAAACAAACGCATAAGTACGCTGTCGTTTTTATCTGCGATGTAGTATTTTTCACCTAATAATGATAAAAAGCGTACAAGGTAATAATTTATATGCGCATGGCAAGTACGAAAATAATTTAAGGTATGTTTTCATCAAAACAAACATTTGCATGTATATAAAAATTCTATCTAGGTACTTATTATAAGTGTAAAATTCAAAATGTCATCCTTCACTTTCACTCATCATGCTTGCGTAGCTACTTTGAAAAAAGATTTAACAAATATTATCGTTTATGATGACGCAAAAATACATTTTACGACGCCCCCATTAAAACAAATTGTTTTGTATTTAATTAACTAAAAAATCAGAATACTACTTATTGTTAGACACTCCTTCCACGTTTGCTTCCAACAAAAATACATCCAATTATTTTCTGAGCATTCCAAAATGAATTTCTGTCTCAATCGCGTCAATAGCGTACGAGTTGGAAGTTCTGATTTGTTAGGAGGGAAATCGAAAGAGTCCTAAATAAAATTTGTGCACATCTTAAATACTATTATTTTTCCATTTGTTGTATACTTTTCATATTGATATTCTTATTAAATGTTGGCTCATTTTTGCGTTTCATTAACATCAGGATAACATGCACAGAAATTTGCTTATACTGGTAAATTTATACTGAATATTATTTGAAAGGCCACAACTTTGTAATTTTATTTTGAAATTTAAACGTTTTATACTTAAATGTGAAGCGTTATAAAATATATTTCAATTCTATCTAATTTTCTTATAGAACAAGGTTTATTTTCCTTGTTGTCGGTCTAAATCGGCCAGCGAGGAGAATTTACATGAACATGACAGAAGGTCACAAGGGCTGAGAACTGGGAGACCTAATCCAATAATTGTTGGTTTAGCAAACCACCTTCGGGAACATCATTCATCTTCAAGAAATGCGGACATGGCTACTTGGCATGGATTTTCTGACCATCCACCAAGATACGAAGATATTTACGATGCTACTACACGTGGTATTTCTGGGGAGATTCGACATTATCGTATACAAAATGTAGAAGCGAGAACGGAAACAATCATTGCTGGAGAACGAACGGCTTCACCTGGTAATGATGAATTGCCTCCACCTTCATACAAAGAAACTGTTGAAATGACATCAAGTTGTGCAGTGGTTGACGCTTCCGTTGCCCACGGAGTCAGCAACAAAATAAAATAGGGTCACAAGTTGTGACTCACAACCACAACCGCACGGATATTTTAGAACGATCTCAATAATATCTATGAAAATAAAATCGTCTGGCTTCATATTGATTGAGTTTACATTCCAGACTGAACACGACACGACTTACTAATCTTAAATCCTTCATATTGGCGAAAGGGTAAAATGAGGGAAGAAACAGTCAATGTCTTTCATGATATTAATTATGGGTAATTTCAAGTAATTTGATTACAACTTTGCTACCCTTATGCCATGCTATATATATATTGTGTGATGCACTTTTGTTTTTTAATTATTTAATTTTAAAAAAGCATTTTAATTTTTCTGCATGTGTAGAGTTTACTTCCTAAATACTGGTGGTGTAATGTATTGTATACGTATCTTACTTTCCTTACGATATTAGAAGGAAACAAAAATACTTAAGTTTTGTGCTAAAATACTACACCGATAAATCACAGATAACCAAATTAATAATTTATAAATGAGCGTCTGCATTGCTTCCTACTGTGAAGTGTGAACTTATGGGTACTTAATTGACTATTAGCATAATTTTGAATTAATTAACATTAAAAGGCATTATATTATCGTTACCGACGAAGAATTTGTTTTAAAAATTTGTTTTACGTTATATATATCATTATACATTTTTTTGTGTATTTATAGATTTTGAGGATGACAATAGTTTCTACAGTATTTATTTTAGAATATAGATTTTCAGGATTATATGTTCTTAGGCAATAGATTTTCAGGACTATATGTTCTGGGGCAATAGATTATCAATAATAACATTTCATTTTGTTACCTGATTTTTTAATAAATGATAGAAGTTCGATTCAACTCTTGTTTTCAATAAAAATATACATTTTGATTTACCTATGCACAAACTGAGCAATGTTTTATTTTTCTCCATCTTATTAATTTTATACAATAAATAATTATTCCTACTCACAAGTTAGTGAAAACAAACTAGCAAAGTATGTCCATACAAAAAAAATTATATTTGATCAATACACTTAAATCTCATGTGTTGAGGTTTAGGCAGCACATGAAAATATTTTTTATAAAAATGTTGTCCTTCCCTTCCTGCGTAATATGATTTCACATACTCGTTTTGAAAGTTTAAGTCCGGTTTCTCACAGGTTATCCTAACAAATCCTTCTTTTAAGGCAACAAGGTTATTGTAACGACGTCCAATGGTCACCTTCAAACAACAAGATCAATCAATAAGAGTCGTGTAAATAATAAATTAATATCACGGAATATTCTAGCTAGTGCAACCGACGCAAAATCACAATTAAACTTATGCTGAACTTACATTTAATCCAGGATGAAACCATAAACGGCTTTGTCTGTACATAATGACCTCTCCTGGAAATACGTATGTTCCTTCGCCCTTCTTTATTCCATGAAAATTTCCTGGTGCCTGTTTAGGGTTTCTGTTCCCTCCTGTAGCCTTTTTACTAGCACAGCGTGCAGGTGTCAATATCCTAGCTGCACTGATTGAAGACCCTGAAGTTAAAAAATTAACAAAGTTATAAACAGAACGAATAAAAAGCAACAGATTTTAAGAATGTGTTATAATTTTTTACAAACATATTTTCACCTTTTCCTATTAAAGTTGCAATAGGTTGGAAAAGTGCACCAGAAGATATGGAATTCATGGTCGAATATCTAACCGGTGGGCCCTTTAACCTAATTCTTTAATTGCAGCTTGACAGTCAAATTGTCCGTTATTCTACTCTTTCAATTTACTAACTAATACACAGCAAACAAGCTTCTTCAGCATAAATAATTAAACGAGCACCGTTCTCTTGTACACGAACGAACGTCTTCTTACATCTTACTAGTGAACATATTTTATCATATATTTAAACCGGTTATACTTTGTTATGCTTTTTTTGGAATAATCTTTGTTCTATCTTGTAAAAAGCTAAATAAAAAAAATTAATTTTGAGGGCTTTTCTATTCTATAAATTACAAGTTTTCTAGAAGAATTTCCGGCGAACTTTTTGTTATGTTTGCGATTATTTACGTAAACAAACAAATGGCACATCGATGTTTTGGTGATTTGTGTCTTCAATTTCATATAATTGTTATTGTTGTGCACTGTGCACATTTTCGCTCATTCCTACAGATGTGTTTCTCTTTTGAGTCAGCCAGCATGCATGAAACTATCCATGTGTGGAGTTTTCTTTCTAATCATATGTTACCGACCGACCGACTTGTGCAGATTTGCGGAGTAAGAAATCTTTTGTTCTGGGGCTTATAACATTATATTGTGTTCATCTTCCTAAGTAGTTTTGTTTTATTATGTAATGTACATTTGACATTAATAACATGATAACAAATTATGTTTAATTGCTATTTTGGTGTGTAATAATTATGATAACAAAGTTGATTATTGTCATTTTTTCATTCCGTTGCATTGCACGCCCCCGCCCATAGATTCATCTAATTGACTTCTCCATTTAAACCTAAATTGAACATGCATAAGTTTAATGCATAAGTATAATAAGTTTCTTATTCATGCATAAACTCATAGTTATATAATTTTGTGTATGATGTAGGCAGAGACGAAAAGTGGAAAAATTTTCAAAGATTAAAATTACTTGCTCATTTACTATAAATAAAATATGGAATATGGATAAGATCCATGATGATGTATTTCAGAACTCAATTTTTATGAATAACATACTGACTGTAGATTTTATATACCACTGTAGCAAGCAGTTCAATTCAAGTACAAAGTAGGTAAGTACTAGGACTACTAGGTAGGTACTCAATTTTTCGTGGGGTAAAGTAAGTGTAAACTTGAGCGAATGGCGAATATACGTCCGTAATACAGCTCAAATGTAGAGTTGTATTGCGTTTTTGGGCGTGTAGTACGCTACTCTATAAGTTGAGCCAAGGATGATACCGAGATGATATTTTTAATACTTGCTTTTATACCAATAAGAACTATCATTCTTATGTTCGTTCCACAATAGCAATCATATACAGGCGTATGTATGTACATTAAAATTTAATTTTGTGTCCATCTGTGCACACTGCTATCTTATGTGTGTTCCAGCTTCCAAGATGTGAAAGGTGAGAAGGAAAACACTCGTTCTTTTACACCCAAATTGTACGGGTCAGGAGCTAATCTCATTGCTCAGGTGTGGTGTCTTTATGGAGTGAATTTACTGTTTGTTTGGAAAATAGTTAAGAATTATAATTTTTTAAATGAGCTAATACGAATACGTGCATAGTAGTATATAAAATGTAGGCTTAGTCTATGAGGGAATATAAAAGGAAAAGAAAATTGCTAATTGTTAAACTTGTTGATAGTGTATTTCAGTTTTTTAACTGAAAATATTGAACGAACAAAGTTTTTTGTTATTGAAGTGCATAATAGGTCAGGGGGTGTGAACTATTGAGCTAAAAAGTTCATTGTGACGTGACTGTCCCACCTTCCCCTTTAAATTTACTCAATTTATTATCTTCAAAACAGTCATCATGAGTGTCGGCAGAGTTTTAAGTTATACCGTTTCAGTGGGACTTGTTACTGCTATTATACTGATAGGTAAAGTATTTTTACAACCTTTATACTTTTATTCCATTACGAAAGGTTGGTGAAGGTCATAGTTATATTTTTACATTATTTTTTTTGCGTACTTTGCAGGTCTCTTCTATGTACTCACAGGCCAAGGGGATAGGCTTGATTTCGGATGGTGTGTAATTGTTATCAATTTAATAATTATTTGTAGAATTCTGGTGTAGTCCCACAAACCTTAGACTGTTAACTTATTAATTAAAGAAACTGCTTATCTACAGGTTCTTGACAGAAACATCTCCACATATGTGGGCTACAACTGGAGCAGGATTGTCCGTTGCATTGTCAGTCGTTGGAGCAGCATTGTACGTGTCGCTCAATATTTAATATTTCATAGATGTTATTGTAATAATATGAATAATTGTATTTTATGACTTTATACAGGGGAATTCATACAACCGGAGTATCCATACTTGGAGGAGGTGTCAAAGCGCCCAGAATAAAAACTAAAAATCTCATTTCTGTTATCTTCTGTGAAGCAGTAGCTATTTACGGATTAATTACTGCTATCGTTCTGGCTGGACTAATCGAGGTAGGAAGAGAAATAAAAAGTTTTTCCTGTAAATTGTCGGCATTAAGTACATTCTTGCTCAATTATGTGATAATTTTTTTTGACATCAGCCCTTCACACAATCGTTGGCCGAACAAAATTTTGCTATAAAAGCGTCAAACTGGACAGGAGGATACTTGCTTTTTGCTGCGGGGCTGACTGTTGGAATGGTAAATTTGGTCTGTGGAGTATGTGTTGGTATTGTTGGTTCTGGAGCGGCACTGGCTGATGCTGCAAATCCGGCTCTTTTCGTAAAGATTCTCATAGTAGAAATTTTCGGAAGTGCCATTGGATTGTTCGGACTCATCGTTGGAATTTATATTGTAAGCCCTCATATAAAATTGTATTTGTTATTTAACTGCCGCTATATTTGGAGTTTCGACTTTAAAAAAATTTTAAACTATTTTTCTTATCTATTGCAGACGTCAAAAGTCAAAATGGGTGACAAGTAGGTTTAAGATTATGAATAGGAAAACTAGTCACTTCAGATTGTCACCTTACAACTTACAATTAGTACTTCCTATGACTGTTGTGGATCAAGATAACTACAGATTGGGACACACAGTAAATGTATAAAACATTGCTAAAGCACAATCTGCGTGGTTATTTTGAACTGAAAATGTTAATAGAAAATCAAACCTAGGGATTTAAGTAGCTGAATTATTTAACCATTCATGTACGTATGTACTAGGTAGTAAATTTATGTTTATACTAATGCTAGGACTTGAATTTTGTAGTAATCCATTAAGTAGAATTTAGTTTACTCAGTTTTACGCATTATAAATAAATGTTTATGTAAATGTAATAATAATGTGATGTTATTCAAGAATATAATAAATGTTCAACATTCCGAGTACATATAGTGAATCCCTCAATAAGAAGCTAAATGTTATAACATTTACTACTATACATTTCAATTGCACTTTTGTTGAATTATACTTATATTCTCATGAGATACGATTATGAGATGATAAGGTGAGCGAAACAAAGACCTAGTCAATATTTGCCTACACAAATTTTAACGGGAATATTACATAATAATGAATTACAAAAATATACTAAAACAAATACAACGTGCACTTTATTATTTCCAGTTTCCGTACACTACATCATTAACCATGATCAAGGGATCACAGGACTAGACAATTAGTTTAGTTGCCATTTGGCTTGGGTTTTATGTTTTGTAGTACGGGATCATACTCTGTGTCTGCTGGCTTGTTGCTACTACCGCCTTTTTCTGCAGAAAGTTTACTTTCAAGTTTAGCGAATTCTGACTCTGCAATTTTTTCATGGTCCGGAATAACTTGTTCCACGCTAAGAACCTGATCGAAAGATACATAATTAAATTGTAGTGTCTGGTGCACAGCAAGCAAATCATGACGACTATGAATTATAAGTTTTGTCACCTCTGGAATATAAAATTGCAGCATATTTTGTACTCCGTTCTTCAATGTGACAACAGAACTCGGGCACGAAGTGCAGGAACCTTGCATTAAAAGTTTCACGATACCGTCCTTAAATTCCTAGATATAAAGCCAAATAATATATTAGCTAACCAACTGCATTGCAATAAATTGAATCTCCAAAATTGTTTATTCTTGTAAATAATACATCTTGCAAATTTAACTAGTACTTACCACAAATTGAATATCACCTCCATCCTCTTGTACCGTTGGTCGTATTCTACTGTCAAGTAGTTCCTTAATTAATAAAACCGTCTCATCCTCATCTTCTGAAACTTGCGAATCTAAAAATAGATGGAGCAAAACCCTAATGAAAGCGGTTGCCTGTATTTATATAAGCGTTTTTCCTGCAGCGTGCAGGTGTACTCACCTGTTTTCTGTGATGCGTCTGCTGCGTTGACTTCCGTTACTACTGGAAGGCCACTAGCAAAGAAGTCCATAATTGTTGCATATATTTCTGGCTTTAATAATCTCCACTCAACTTCCTCGTCCATTTTTGTGACTGTAACGTAGTCAGGTCCAAAGAATACCGACTTTACTCCTTCTATTCTAAAAAGCATTTTTGCAAGTGTTGAGTTTGCTGCTGACGCTGGAGTTGGGAAATCCATTGTACCGCTGTCCAAAACCTGAATTAATTGAAAACAGATGGCGATATCAATAAATAAAATAGTGAGATAAGTACAGAATAAACAAGCTGGTATGATTTAGCTACTATCAAAACGCCAAAATATATTGTACCTTTGTGCCAGGGTAAAATTTTAAACTGTTTGGATTTGGCGTTTCCTGTGTCCTGATGAACATAGATCGCACAGGTACCCTGGTGAGAATTTGACCGGAAGTTTTAGGAACATTGTCCTCCGCAATATTATTCCAATAATCATGAGACCAAATTATATAGTTTCGCTTGCAGTCACTTATTGTAGGCCTGTGTTGGTACTTGAGATGGACATTTGTTGACTGTAATAATTCACATCTGACAACTGCAGATACCGCTATAGCATCCCTTCAGTAATCCACACAAAATTCGACAAAGCATTTCATATATTAAAATGACAGCTACAACTTCCAGAAGAACGATATTCCAACTATCGAACAACAGCCGAGTTAATTAATTATCATTTTATAAATACCTTATACTGACGAGCTTTTGAAATTTCCTGCACAGCATTTTGAAAATTGTCTTCCTTCTCACTGTAAATTTGAGTCGAAATAAGTGTTGAACAACGGAAACCTGCAATTATTGTGATTTTAACTATATTTAATTTGCAAATTGCAATTAAGTGACAATCTTTGCTAAAAAGTTGTAAAGCTATTTAGGATGAAGACAGAAAACGAGCACATGAATTTGATGCACCAACAATCAATACAAACTGCGTCGCTGTTCCTGTCGTCATATGTTTGTTTGTGTTGATTCAGGGTTGGCAGCTGATTGATGCATTTTTGTTTTCGCTACAAACAAGCAAGCAAATGAAAAGTATCTCAATGCTCCCATTTCTTAACGCGCCATTCCTACTGCATCTCTCTGTTGATAAATAAAAAAGCATGTGTTTTTACTGCAACTGCAATAGCCCAACAACAACATGTAACACGTGAATTTTTGGGTGCTTTGGAATTAATAGGGTCCTAACTTTTTATACTAACCAGTTTTATAATCGTGAATTCTAATTTTAATCAGACTTCAAAATGTTTAAGTCAGAAGTCAAAATTAAAAAGGAAAATGAGAAGGGTGGAGCTATTATTAGTGGTTCGCTAGGAACATTATTATCGTCCTACGGTGATGCCGGTAGCTCATCATCAGAATTATCGGAGGAAGAGGAAGAGACTGATTTTAAATATCCACTACCAGTTAATAGTCAGGAGGTTGCAAACCCTCTGTTTAACAAATCAGAGTCACTTGTAGATAATCCTCTTCACAAGCCTGTATTTGACAAAATCAAGTGTGCAGTGAAACAAGAAACCGATGATGATTCACAATTTGATAAGTCAAACGCTGGGACTGGTCTCAACATGGGAGGTGGGATTGGGAATGGGGAGGTACAAGTAAAAGTTGAACATTCGCCACTTGGAGAAGGCGCAGCGGGCAGTAATAAGGATCCGTTTGCAACAGATTTCGCAGCATTGCATGGGGAAAATAGAAGCGTTGAGTTGGAATTAACTGTTGACGATTTCTTCTCTACTACTGATAATAACGAATCGTATAGTGAAGCCAGACCAGTAAAGGTGGAAGTTGAAAGTGGGACTTCAGATTCTGATTCAGATAGTGAAGACAGTGAAAGCATTGACAGTGAAGACGAAGGGTAACGAATAAATTTTGTAGCTTAAAAAAATTTTATCGGCTATTGTAAGTCTTTCCCCGCTAAAGTCGTCTTTTTATTTCATGATTTTGATTTGAATGATACTGTAGAGTAATTGGTGCAGATTCAGAGAAACAAGGAAGAAATAAGAAAAAACTGGAAGGCCCTAAGGTGAAAGGTGAGCTAACCTTGTGTGATCTACCGCCTATTGAAGATCTGCATATTTCTGTACCTCGTGATGAATGCAAGCCAATTGGAGTGATTAAAAGTGTAGTGGAGCCCTTGGGTGAGTTGTCTTTAATAATTTCTAATTTTAAAATAAAATCAACATTTTCAACTTTCATTTCTCATGCTGTTTTACTTGTTTGGTCTTTAGTTATTGTGGAAGCATATCTGGAAACTCCAGCCTTGGATTTGGATTCAGTTTTGTTTTTGGAGGAAGGAGACAGGGCGCTTGGTCGTATATTTGATGTAATTGGTCCTGTAAAACAGCCAATGTACTGCGTACGATTTAATTCAAAGGAACACATAGAAGAAAACAAGGTGGAAGTAGGAATGCCCGTGTATTGTGCTCCCAAAACTCCGTATACATGTAAGGGTGTACATTCTTGTGCCTTGTAAACATATAATTTTAAAATGTTAATTATTGTTACATTATTTATATTTTTTATTTACAGCCTACGTATTTCTCGCACAATTAAAAAGGTTAAAGGGTTCAGATGCATCATGGTTGAACGACACAGAACCCCCTGTTGAAGAGGTAGAATTTTCTGACGATGAAATGGAAAAAATCGCAAAGAAAAAGAAACGAAATCGAAGACTTGCAAGGGCGCGAGCAACTGAAGATGATGCAATTTACAAAGAAGGGGATGAAACTTCTGGAACACAACTGCGAGGAATGAAGCGTCATCACAGTCACGGGGAATTGCAAACTGCATTCACGGGTATGCCATTTGGGCCAAGAGTTACTTCCAATTCAAACGGATGCCCTCCTTTCATGCCTCCCATAGTACCTGGTTTTACTCCTTATGGACCTGCTGCTTCATTTGCTGGCCACCACGACGGCACTCAGGGGTCATGGTTTCGCCACGCCGATTCTATGAATCGACATAGAGGATTTCCAAGACAAAGAGGGGGACGAAGTTTTCAAAACTTTCAGCGATTTAACCCTCCTTTCTTACCGCCGCCGCCACGTTTTGCCAATGAGTTTGAGCAAAATATGCATCGCCACCCCGCGGATTCGTCACACTGGAGGTCTTGGTGTCCACCTCCTCAATGGCAAAATCAAAATACTGCGCAGTTTAATTTTGCACAGTTTGGTCCTGGTGGACAAACGTCATACCCACATATGCCAAATGGGATGCAACTATATACAAGACCGCCACCTCCGCCGCCGCCACCACCACCACCCCCACCTCCGGGTCAATAATGCCTCTAACCTTTCTGTATTTGTATTTTATAATATTAAAAGTATAACTACCAACTATGCATATGAACATGAAGTACGGTAGCAATCATAATAAATTGGTTTCTACAGAATGTATCCTTTGTTTAATAATATAATTTATTTTAAACAAAACTGCATTTTGAATGTAAAATGTATAGCTACATATGTGTGCAATTTTAATAAAAATCATGCACACTTTACGGCACTAGAAAGAATCCTTTGAAGTCAAACTGTCCTCATTCCAATAGTTAGATTTTAGTGACACATCATTAGAAAGCTGAGCACCAAAGTTATCGGCTTTAGTTTTTCTACCTTTTCTCCGTTTTCTTTGAGTAAAGTTGCTCGTGATTCTCGGTTGAACATTCCTGTAAACGTTTCTTATTCTTGGTAGAGCTACAAAGTTTGTCTGATTTGACTGCGCAAATTTTTTGATTGTCTTTCTGTTTTGAAAAAACAAACTTTAAAGTAAAGCATGAGAAGGTTTTGGGGCATAATAAGATTTTAAAATTTTCATCAAATTATGTTCCACCTTTTTTCTCCTGTGCCATCGTCCAAATTTTTGGAAAGCATTTTCAAGATACTCTGTCGGTATTTTTCAACGTCAAACTCCCCATTTTGATCTCGAAACTGAGCATAACTTCCATCATCACTTGATTCATCGTCCTTCAAGCTGCTTGTTTTATGCTGCGCGTTACTTTTTCCAAACTTTCTTTCCTGTTTCGCTTGAGCTGACCTACGTTTTTTCGAATTAATTGATGATTTCCCTTTGCTTCGACTCGCTCTTGGACTTGTTAGATGTGAGCTTTGCTTGGTGCAATGCAAAGTCTTGTTCTTACTTCGTGCCCTCAGGAATTTAGCGCTAATATTAGGCTTTCCTCTTTGTACGTATTTAGCCTCTTTTGGAGGCTCCAATTTTTTAACAAATCGCTTTGAAACTTTTGATGATGCTTGTCGGGAATTAATTAGTCTTGTTACAGATTCCTGTAGCCTTTGATGCAGAGCACTTGGTTTACACCCGTCGATATTGAAATCGCTCGAGGGAGACCTTCGTATTGAGTGCAAATGCTTCTCTTTTGGCATTTTTTGGCTTCTTCCACTCCTCGTTGTCCTATCCTGCAGACGTGGTGAATGATTACCCGATGCGGGTAAGTATTTCTTCTGAGTTACGTCAGATGCCATATTATTCTTGTGTTCAGGGAAGCTGAGACGCCTATTTGTATTAGTGAGGCTGGAAACCTTTGAAGCATTTGTCTTTGGTAGAGGTCGTCTTAAAGGGCGGGCAATTGCGGGCTTTCTTCTAGAAATAACTATCATTCCAAACTTGTTGACTAATTAATCTATATTTTTAATTATAAAATGTTGAAATAGAGTATATAAAATTATATCAACCAGTAGATATCCTCCGTTGAATATTTCGAGTGTATCTCATTGCCTTCACGATAGCGTCACTTGGTTGATAGTTTTTGCATTTTTCAACAAGCCCCACATCAGCACATAATGTGGAACAACTACTATTTGAATTTTCACCCATCGTGAACATCAGATCAACTACATGCTGCTGCCAAACTTTAGTATGATCATTGTGTCTAATAAAGATGAAAAATTATATTTCAATTTATTTTTCTATGCACAGTTGACAGAATTAGTGACAAATTTGATTGTACACTTACTGCTTGTAAGTAACATTGTTAAGGTAGTCTTCATAATGTCGTGCGGGATTTCTGTGATGGGTAAAGCCAATTGTTTCGCACTGCTTACATTGCTTAAAGCTATAAAATTGAACATTAATATTATTTAATGAGCATAATATGTTCTATTTTTATCATTAAAAAACAGCATATTTATTTTGGGTAACACGATAATTTACAATTTAGCCTTCTTCTCTTTAAGATGATGAGGGCGAGTTAAGGTATTCAATTCAGGTGTTGGTTTTGTAGATATCGGAATCTGAAGGAAATCATCGCCACACTCATGACTGTGACTGAAAGAACACGTTAAAAATGGGCCGGGATGCTTTCTCCTGCCATACTGCTCAGGGATGTCTCCTCTGGGGCAACGTGGGAAACTAGCTTTTGGATGCATAAGTGATTGCTTGTGTTCTTGGTGAGTGATCAAGAAATGACCATCTATAGCTTCTCTTGCCATCTCAGAAAAAATTCTTGATCTGGCCAGCTCTCCTTCGTTGTCCTTGTCATTATATTCGGTCTCTGAACCATGTTTGAAATCATAAGTTTTGCAGGAGATTGAATCTCTAATGTTCTGTGTCGAGGTGGATGAGCAGGGACTACTTGATGGACTATGTTCCGGAGGATAATTAGGAAATTCTGATTGTTCGCTATCAGAAAAATCTGAGCTTTCATCGTAATATTCCACTGTTATTGTTCCAGGGCACGTATCCATTTTATGTGTTATGTTATGTACTACAATTGACAATGTATAATAACGTATCTCTGTATTTATTTCATGAGCTAGTAATTATCACGCGCTTGCATACGCTGCAGCTTGGAAATCCAAATTTATGGGGAAAAGGAAAAGAAGATTCAAAAGTTGCTTTTCTAAGTCATTTTGAATCACTTTTGGCGTAGTTTTATCCAATGACTTGCACAGTTGCACATTATAGATTCCACAGTTTCACTTTATTCCCCGATACATCTACCATTGTTGTTGTTATTATTCTTACAAAAGTCATAACATTTTTTCATCTTTTCTTTCTCGAGTCGCAAAATGTGTGTGATCATCGTTAAAAATAGCAATCCTTGGCAACCCGTCTGTAAATCGGCGCGAATCAAAGCTTCCCCGACGAAAGTGCTCTCATTACTTTTATACTACCGACTCCTTAAGTTAAGTTCAATTCACTGTGGAACTAGCCAAGCACATTTACAGTAACTGTAAAAATGATTTGAATAGACCTTTATGCTTCTGAAATTACGTAGGTTTGGGTGGATTAATGTTTCATGAGATCGTCAACCTCGTGTTAAATGTCTTTAAATTTACCGTGGGAGTATATTCGTTAGAGTACAGAGTGCACAGTTCATATAAGAATGAAGAAAGCATGAGAAATTAACATAAAAACTTTAATTTTGTTGTTGATGTAATTTTATATTCACGACAGAAAAAATGCAATTGAAAGACGATAAGCTCATGAACAACAGAAAAGAGGCTTTTAAATGTGTGTAGTGTATTACGTAGAGAAAGAAATACTAGGAGAAACTGTATCAATAGCCCAAATAATTGAATGATAGACATTTTAAATTGACATGCTGCATGATGAGTTTATAAGGCAGTAACTTAAAACAAGTGCACCAAAAACGAAAGCACAAACAAAGTATGTTTTTCTCATTTTCTGGCTTTGTCTATAAAAAATATTTAATGTTAAAATGAACGTTCCCGATGGCGTATCGTTCGTTCCATGTGTGTATGTCATGCTGTCTTAAATCTTGTAATTTGTAAATGCGCCCTAGCTATATTTAGATTTATTCAAGATATTTTGCATTAAAAATATTTCTATACTCAAGTCAGTGATATTCTAGTAATGAGTCTTCAAAATTTTATTTCCCAATTATAACTTGAATGTTTTATCTGCTAGTTAATTATTATCAAAAATATAATAAACCAAAATTAAAATAAAAGCTTAAAAGTAAGTAAAAGTTTTATTATTAGTAATAGGTTGTATAGGTTGTAGATATCCCC
>JAQFYG010002546.1:0-14468 GCA_034694325.1 Entomobrya corticalis
TTAATAGTCGAAGTTACTTATCACCAGCTGACTAGCAACATGGTGTATTACTTGCCAGGCTCCGGCAGTTAATACACAAAGTTACTTTTGAGCGAGAGGACAGTAATCTCCTGCATTATTGCCAGGATTTGGCCAGTAATACACGAAGTTACTGTATAGCAAGAGAACAGCAATCTCCTGCATTATTGCTTAGATCTGGCCAGTAACACCCGAAGTTACTGATCAGCGAGAGAACAGTTACTTCTGCATTTTATCCAGGATTGAAAAACTTGAAAACGAGTTGTGTGATTTTCATGACATTTTCAGCATCAGATATAACCATCTAATGAAAACAATTCTGTGCATTTAAATGCCAAACAATGCCCTATTTGTCGAATAAATCGATATTTTTGAAGAACTTGGAAACGGTTTGTCTGATTTTCATGACACTTTCAGCATCAGATTAAATGATCTAATGCAAATAATTGTGTGTATTTAAACCCCAAACAATGGCCTATTTGTCGAGTAAATCGATATTTTTGAACAACTTGAAAACAGTTTGTCTGATTTTCATGAAACTTTCAGCATCAGATACAATAATCTAATGCAAACAAATGTGTGTATTGAAACTCCAAGCAATGGCCTATTTGTCGAGTAAATCGATATTTTTGAATAACTTGAAAATGGGTTGTCTGATTTTCATGAAACTTTCAGCATCAGATTAAATAATCTAATGCAAAGAATTCAGTGCATTTAAACCCCAAACAATGCCCTATTTGTCGAGTAAATCGATTTTTTTAAATAACTTGAAAACGGGTTATCTGATTTTTTCGACACTTTCAGCATCAGATAGAACAATCTAATGCAAACAATTGTGTGTACCTAAACGACAAACAAGGTCCTATTTGTCGAGTAAATCGTTTTTATTTTGAATAACTTGAAAACGGGTTGTTTGATTTTCATTAAACTTTCAGCTTCAGATAGAAAAATCTAATGCAAACAATTCTGTGTATTTGAACCCGAAACAACCTTGGGGTCATCCGATTTGATCAAAAATCAATAGGTGTCGTGCTATTGACGATTAGAACCTGTATGCCAAGTTTCATCAAAATCGGTTGAAGCGTTCTCGAGTTATCGCAGGGACGGACGGCCGGCCGGAAAGACTGAATGACCATTATCATAAAGTACCTCTTGGTAGTCGGTACTTAATACCTCTTGGTAGTCGGTACTTAATGAAGTACCTCTTCGTAGTCGGTACTTAATAAAGTACCGACTCTTATTAGTAGTCGGTACTTAATAAATACAAAGATAAACAAGCTACGTGTGCTTATGTATCAGAAATCTACAGAATAAATGTATTTTAAAAATGATACTTTGTTTTTTATCTTGTTCTCCATATTCAATACAGACAAATTGTCTGACCAGGTATGCTCCCGTGCTGCTAGTGTCAAGTTAAAAATTCATTGGTACCACAAAATTTAGCACATCTTCAGAAATCCATTGGTGTAAGCATTTTGCTGTTCAAGTGATATCTTGATGTCAGTAGCAGCAATCAAAATCAGAACATCAAGCAAAAATGCTGTTTATGAAAGCACGCGGTAAGTACAAACGCCTCTCACTACAGCTTTTCCAGCAGAGTTTTTGCAGCCAGAACACAGAATGCAGCTTCATAATTCCTCTTTTTTAGCCAGTTTATTTGTTAGTTGCAGTGAAATGCTGAAGACACATAATAACTTGAGCTTTACTATTTTGAAACTGATGACTTATTGATTAGTTTTATGAAAGAGTAAGTAAATGAATGCATGTAACTGTACTCTGTGCTCTAGCTGAAAAACTCTGCTGGAAAAGCTGTAGTGAGAGGCGTTTGTACTTACAGTGTGATTTCATATACAGCATTTTTGCTAGATGTTCTGACTTTGATTGCTGTGTATGACATCAAGATATCACTTGAACAGCAAAATGTTTACACCAATGGATTTCTGAAGGTGTGCTTAATCTTGTGGTACCAATGAATTTTTAATTTGACACTAGCAGCACGGGAGCATACCTGGTGAGACAGTTATCAAAGGCGTGACCACCGCTCACGTGTTTTCAATCTATCAGCTCTTCAATGTTTCCTCCATTTTATTTTTTTACTCTGCAAATTCACCACCACAATCTTTTCACTTTTTCTTAACCATAAAAAACTGCATCTCGAATTTTTTAGAAATCCATCTACACGTTTTACATAAGCAATAGGTGAAATGAGGCTGAAAAAAGAAGAAAAGAAAAAAAAGCAAATAAAGCTGATGAATGCTGCTAAGGAAACCATCCATGAATTCAAATGCAATCCACCAAAAATAATGTCCCAGCCAAGCCAAACCAAAAATCTATTCTTCTCACTTCCTATCTATTACTTTTTAAAAAAGTTTTTTCTTTTCAACTATTTTTAGCCACGTACTCCAAACACTTTTTTTCGCTCTTCTCAATAAAAACTCTTTTTTTTCTCTCCAACTAGGTATAAATGCAATATACAACCTAGAGTAGAAGGTATACAAACTAGAATCTAGAATATATATGAATGTATATTCTACACACATCATATCAAAACATAATATCTTATTTTTAATTTAGATGCCGTAAGCACTTAATTCAAAGTTAGGGTTACTACACGACATTTAAAAAAATTAGAACTTCAAATTCGATCAAATTTTGTTTCCAGCCGGCTCACATTGTAAAGCTTACGGTATTTATATGTATGTCTGTCTCTTTGTCTCCTGAAAACTAAGGGGGAGAAAGATTCATGGTATCTGAAAAAACAAACTTTTAATAAAAAATAAACATGGGATCAATTTAAGTTAAAACATTACAGAAAATAAAATATAGAGATAAAATAACAATTTCTCTCGTTGTTTTTCAAAGTCAAAATGGTAAAAACAGAATAAAAAATAAGGAAAAAGAAATACCCAATTTTGCAGCCTATATCCTTGTTTTCAATTAAGTTTGGAATTTTTTTTATTTTTCGTTTTCTATCTCTTTAAAAATGTTATTTTCTTGGAGTTCCCTTTTTATTTGTTTATTTGTTTTATTTTCTAGACTTAACAGTTTTTGGTTTGAGTGGTAATTTGGAAAAATATCATGTATATAAAGAATAGGTATAGATAAAATATTGATCAATTTTGAATGAATTATGGGATTCTTGAAGAATAAAACAAAAATAAATGTTATTTTGAAAGGGTAGAAGAATATATGAAATTAGAAAGAGTTACGCCCAGTCCGTCCATTCATTTTGATTTATGAAATAAATAAAATAAACTACGAACCAGAAATTTAAAATGTGTAGAAAAACACAGCAGATATAAAGTAAAACGTTGCAAAAGTGTTTGTTGTAAAAACAAAAATGTAAAAAGTTTGTGAAAATAAGCTCAGCCCATAAAAATTTCTCTTATCAGCAGATATGTTTTTCGAACCTCTATGACGTTTAAACTGGGAAATTGATTAATTTTGTTTAATATTCTCGTAAGTGCACTTGTTTTTGCAGTTTTTTCCATAAAAATCATAAAATATTAGCGGATATTTAGAAAAACATGAAACAAACAAAATTGGCAATATTTTGGAAAAAACTTTATACGGAAATTTATAAAAAATTTCAAAAATGTGTTTATAAACTCATGATAATATTTTGTTTCCATAATAATCCATGTCATGTAACTTCTTTCTTCCTATTTTGAATGCACTAAAATGTACAAGTCACTTCACGTTTACGATATTTTTCAAATGTATAAAACGTGTGTATCCATAGTGTATAATGTATATCAATATCAATTGGCAAGAATCGGAAATGGTAATATAAATATATGTAAAAAACAAATAGCTGTAAAGTCGTAAGTGTATTTGCGCTATTTACGCTATTCTTGCTGCTATGCTGATCTTCTGCTCTTTCAAAACGTTCTTTATTATCATCCGAGTATACGAAGATTATTTAAAAAACGCAGACAAAAAATGTTTTTGGGTGTGGGGACGAAATGTCTGTATGCGAATGCGTGAATCTGTGATTGATTGCTCTTGCGTCCAGACGCTTCAATAGATTTTGTTCAAACATGGCATACAAACTTATTAAGTATCTAGTACCTCTGGTATTGAATTTGGGAAAAATCGACACATGACCTCTGCTGACCACATGGGTTTTTAAGCATTTAAGAAGATGTGCTATCTAGCTGAAACTTATAACTTAGGGGTTTTGAATGACAAAACATTCAAAATAAATGATTTGGTCACCCCATGACTTCATTTGATCAATCAGATCAAATATATAAATTGGAGCTAGAGGGCTAAAACTTAGAACTTAGAAAATTAATGATTGACACTCGGATCATAGGTTTACATGTTTACATATTTATTATTAGTAAAATTAGTAAAAAATACTGAGCCGGAAATGCTAGTGCTAGCTCACTGATATCGCCCCTTTTTGGGAAAGATGTCAACTGGAACACTCTATACCTTATTCACAAATGTCACCCATTTCCTTATTAAAAATATGCAGCTAAGCAAACAAAAATTTTATTTTATTTTCAATTCTATTTATAAGTAGACATCACACATAATTGATTGGTAGTGTAAATAATTGAAAAAAGTTTTAATTGTTTTTAATGTGAAATATTTTCTAGACAATTCTACCAATTATTTTGTGACTTGAACAAAGGCTGAAAGAATTTTTATTATTGAATATTATTATCCATTTGTTTAGTTAGTTCAACAAGAGGTTCATTTACTTATTTTTTGCAGTGACTCGCATGTAAGAATTTGTCGTTTCCTCCTATCATTCAATATCTCTCCTACATTTTTTTTGTATTTTTTCTTCAACCTTTTATTCTTATCAATATCTTTTTTATTTCTCTCATGTATCATATATGATAATTTGAGTGATTGATTCGATTGAAAGTACTTATAAAAAGCGCAAAAAGTAACAAAAATATAAATATGGGACATCAACCTTTATCAAAAATGTGTCAGACCGACAGACAAACTAACTAATTTAGAGGCTCTCGCTACAAAACAATATAGTATTACAATCATGTTTATAGTTATAATGGCATGTTTTCTTTGGAGGATTTACGAATGAATAAAAAAGAATGAGAGAATTTAGATTAAATAGCGATAGCCAAACAATTTTCAACTATTTATTTTTCTTCAAGCTATAAAAAACATACAAAGTTGCATAACATACCTAAATAACCCATTAGATGGAAAAGCTGTGATAGATCTATTATAGCTGAGATAACACTATGATTACGTGACAGTATTTCTCTTTCTCTTCCCGTCTTTTTTGCCTTTTAAACTTCAAACTGCAAAAATATATATTCATATCCAACTATCTCATGAACAAAATGTGCACTCTGGGACTCAGGACAAAGACGATTTTTATAAATAAATACGTTAAAGTATCTATACACTTCTTTCTAAGAAGCTATAGCAAAAATTTATTGGTAAATGTAAAATACATGAGTCTCTGCTGTTTTTTGCCTAAACTTGTCCAAAACCGAAAAACATTTATTTCTAACAAAGTCATGTAGTTTACAGTGAAAAGTCGATCATTTGGCAAAATACATGTGTAGACAGTCCTATTTTTAATGATGAGCAAAGTGTTGCTTCATGCAATAATTGAGCAATTATTTTTTGATAATTTGAAAAATATATTAATGAAAATAAAGTAAGGAATGATTTGAAGCTAATTATAAAAATGTAGTGCAAGTGATGCCGATTGCGGAAAATTTGATTTTAATCACTGTGCACTACAAAAATTATGTCTTAAATGTTGTTAATGGTTAGCGCTGGTATTGTCCAATTTATTGATGCATTTTCTTTAAAATTCAACTCAAATCCCATTCTCTCTTTAGATCTCGTTTGCTAGTGCTTACAACGGCTATAGCTGTGCACAATTATACATAATGTAATACTACATAGTATTTGAAATGCATATGCACATCCTCAAAAAGGACTTTTTACACATGCTTTTTCTAAATTATTGTCTATTCACTGTAAAATATGGGACTTTGCTTGAAAAAATTATTATTCGGCTTTGGAACAATTTTAAATAACTATCAGTGGCCCAGATTTCGAAATACAGTGGCAAATAGTTGTATTCCAAAAGCAATTTGGTGATCCATTCTTGTTTACCTTCACATGTTTTCGAGCACATTAAACATCGACAAGATGAAGAAAACGCTAGAAAAATATCCAAGCATTTTTAAATTTAATATTTCTTCCTACAGAATAAGATTCCTATGAATCAAAACCTGCAAAATATTTCCAAATAGCTATCCGGTAAAGTCATTTTATGGAGTTTTGTATTTCATTAAAAGCGCGTAAAAGCTTTATATAGTTTTAAAGATTTCCGGGAAGATTTTTCAGTCCCGCTATCAAAAAAAATTTCCTCGCACACACACTACACCACCACACACACATTTCGACGCTCAGCAGTGAAAAGTAAAGCATAGCATGACTTCAAAACTCTGTTTTTATCTTCTCGACAAGAACAGGATATTCTTTTACAGCCACACATGCAATATATTTTTTTCGAATATATTTAGGTAGATGCAGAATGAAATAAAAGGGAATTCGGAAGACGAGCAGAATAAAATAAAGAGTCTATGCAAAGCAATGATGCTTTGATGCTCCATTTCTCTGCAAATCTATTTTGCTCTTTAGCTAACAGCTTGCATACCGGGCAACAAAAAAAGAAAGAAGAGGAGGACGGGACAAAAATCAACGTTACGTATCGTTTAACCAACTCAGCATTTTAGGAGCATAAAAATACATATCTTGAGAGCAAAGCATTAAACAAAAGGAAAACAAGTTCAGTTTGTTGAGGAGGAGTAGAGATGTGGTGTCTGCTCTGCTTCTGCTGCTCCTAGAATGCTGGGGAAATTGATGATGGCAGTGTCGCACTCCGGTGTCGGGTCATGACCAGTTACGGTGTGGTCGCTCACAATTGGAGGTGATCCTTCTTGTGCTGCTGCTGGTGGTTTTTTGTTGTTTGACTCTTCGTTTCAGTTTATTTTTTATTTTTTGTTTGCTGGTTATTTGAAGAGTGCTGTAGGAAATACAAAAATGATGATGGAATAAAAACCATTACATATTCTTTTCTTGGTTCGATGGTGTGAAAGGCTTATTGTTTATTTCCGGATTGATGGTGCATAGATGAATACTTTAAAGAAGTAATTTTGAAAGTGTGAAATGTTTGTAATTGAATAGAAAGGGGATTTTTTTGGGGGGGGGGAATGAAATGGGGAAAACTGATAGTATGGTGATGGTGTAACTGGTGATGGTAATGTGTGTTTTGTGTAAACCAATGGTCCTGTTTTCGTCTCATGACTGTGGCTTGGCTAAGCTATTGCAAACATAAAGTAAGGATAAGGTGTTAATGACGAGGTGGAAGCGGGAGTGAGAGTAAAAAATTTATCTAAAACAAAGATAAAGAATGACTGTCAGAAATTTTTTGGTCAAATAAATCACCGTTCTGTGGTGGTTTTGATTTTTCGATGGATAAAAGTGCAAGTGAGAGTATTAAAAAAGAGTGAAAGTGGTCATAAGAATAGTTAATGTTTTGTTTGTTTCCAATTTTTAACTTGTGGCTTTTGTAATCAAATGGAGAACAATTAATGTAAATAACTTTCTTTTAAGTAAAGAAAAATAAAACGGTCTGCTTGCATTAGCCTGAAAAAAATAGTCGGGATCATTTCTTAATCTGAGGGAGAAAAAAAAATTTATAAAAATGGAATTATTGCCGAAAAAGAAATGCGTATGTACTTTTTAAAACGATAATAGCTAAGATTTAGGATTCCATTTGCCACTATGAATTAAATTAATATTGTTTGGATGATACTACCACAACCATTAGAAAAATTTCTAAAAAACTAAGATTGGTATTTGAATTAAGTGGTGTATTTTTTGTGCAATATTGGTCAAGTTTCAGAAATATACAATGCTTGTATAGCAAAGCACTTAAAAGTTATAGTAGTAATAACCTTACATGTTTTTAAAAACTTCTGCGGATTTAGCAAAATTTGCACGCATCATAAGATTATGTTGTTTACGAAATACTAATACTAAATGTGACGTTTGCATTTATTGAACATGCTCATTTTCACCAAAAATATTTGTTCACTATCAATTTGTATAACGAAACGAAGCAAATTTATGAATTTAGTTACGTTTTTCATACTTTGAATAATCGAAGGTAGTAGTTTGAGTATTTTCTAACTTCTCCAATGTTTTAGAATCGGGTTTAAAATGGTGTTTCAAAAAATAATAATTTACTAAAAAATATATTTGCCATTTGTATCTCGCTAACTTTTCCCAAATTACATACATACAAATTTACAAATTGCATCTCGCTAAGTTTTTGTTCTTGTAGAAAAGGTTCAGTTACAGAGGTTAAAATACTAATAAATATTTTCTTGTTTTAACAGATTATCGACCGTTCAGAATAAAGAAGTATGCATAAAAAGCATGAGCATATTTTGAAAGCGAAAATAAAAACCTCTCAACCGCTTTGGTCTCACTTTCAACTGTTTTGCTACTTCCGATACGACTACATGTACTGCCACTTCAGATGACGCTTCACCTGCTTCACTCTCCTCCAATCTGATTCTAATCTAATCTTTAACAGACGACGACAAAACAGACAGCAAAAGGATTATTTCAGATTTCAAATAGATTTATTCAAAAGAACAAATAAAAATCATTTTATACGCGTGCACCTGACACCTAGACATACATATATGTATATATCTATGCACACACAACCATATATTGTTATTTTTATTGTGATTTCATTTTTTAAACGCTTTTACAAGATAATTATATAAACTTTATGCTATAAAATTATCTATATGTTTATTCTATTTGTATGCCAAATATTGTAAGCCAGTTTACTTTCATCTCAAAGAAAAAAGAAAGAAAGAAAACGACAACGCCCACGCAAAAAGCCTAGAAACATGCAAGTATAATCGTTACACATTGAAGCACCAAATAAAATGTTGTGTTCATTAAGTTATATATAGCTTTAAACAAATTTATAGTGTACCGGTAGCTTTTGTTATTTTGTGATATTTTAAAACACATATTCTTATCATTTTTTATTATGAAAATATATATATCTACTTGTCCTCTGACATGTTAGTTTAATTTTGAGACATTTTCTTTTCCAATTCAACCGAATATACGTATTTGAAGATATTATAGGGAAAAAAGGTACAAGTACTTTGTCTGATTGTCTGTCAGTCAAATCCAACTTTGGTTCTGAGTGTTATTATGCTCATGGAACAAATAATAATAATAAGTGGAATGTTTTGCATTTAAAACAAAATAATACTAAACTGTAAGTTTAGATGAGTGATTTGGAGTACGATCAGCAGAACCTTTGGCCAAGGATAAAAAATGCTTTCCGGGTACTGGTCGCATTCACTTTTTCTCATGTAGGCATCTGCGGTATTGTCGTTGGGTATATGATCCTCGGAGCCTTCCTCTTCCAGTAAGAAAAATGTTCAGTCTGTCGTCGACTTACTAAATTTCATTTTGATGGTTTTGAAATAATACTCGACTCATTTGTTAACCAGAATGATTGAGAGTCAAGAAGAGGATCTAAAACTAGATGAAGTCAGGAAGTTACGGGAGGAGACAGCAGATAAGCTGCTTAATATTGCCCTGAAAACCAACACACTTGAAGAGGTATGGGTACAAACAATTTGCTCAAAACTAGAACAAGTTTCCTGTTTGTTGTAAAAAATAATATGGGAGTAATGGTTTTGGTTTTTAGGAGGAGTTTTTTAGACTGGCCAACATGACGATACTAAACTACACGCTAGAAATTGTGAACGCGATCAACGACGGGTTTGAGGGGGAACCTGCAGACAGGAACAAAAAACTAGTATCAAATTCCACAGAGAAACTGGAGGTGGCGTGGAGCTTTTCTGGTGCATTCCTTTATTCACTCACCGTTATCACAACTATAGGCAAGTAACTGCCACAGCATTATAATATGTGCCTGTTCGTTAAGCCTCTAAGTTCTAATTAGAATTTGTTATTTTTCTCTACAGGTTACGGTAATTATGCGCCACGGACACCCTGGGGCAAAGTGATGACAATTTTGTATGGTATCATTGGAATGCCGTTATTTCTTCTTTATTTGTCTAACATTGGCGATATTCTTGCCAGAGGCTTTAAATGGACGTTCTCGAGGTGTTGTCAATGCAAGTAAGTCTAATTTAAAGATAAACCACTTTTAGAAATTAATCGTTTTGCTCATATTGTTTGCTGTTTGTGTGATAATTTTCAGCTGGCAATTTTTAAAAAGACGAAGAATAGACGAGAATGGGCAGGTGGTGGTTGACGAGCCCGCTCAAGGTGAGGAGGAGGAGCAAATCACAGTTCCAATCTCCCTCTGCCTCACTCTCATGGTAGGTTATATTTGGGGAGGGGGCCTCCTGTTTGCTGAGTGGGAGGACTGGTCAGTACTGGACGCCTCCTATTTTTGTTTTATCAGGTATCCATTTATAATATATTCAGGGCATGACAATAAACAAAATGAACTTGAGCGCAGACTGATCCTATTTTAAATTTATATTTTCAGTCTGAGCACAATAGGATTTGGCGACCTGGTTCCAGGAGACGCTGTCGCCGCTGAGAGTTTAGAAGACGCCATCCAATATTCCTTTGTCTTTTGTTCGCTCTATTTACTTTTGGGAATGGCGTTGATAGCCATGTGCTTTAACTTGATGCAGGAAGAGGTTATCGCCAAAGTCAGAACTTGTGGGCGTCGTCTTGGCTGTGCACGATAATAAACACCAATAAACTGCCAAAGAATAGAAAATTTTGAACAAAAATAAAAATGCAATTTAGCTTCTGCAACGTCGTTGTCGTCGTTGTCAAGTCAAGACACCTGTACTATCATCTCACTAAAAAAGGAACAACAATTCTCTTAAATAACCGCTCAAACGATTTTTTGATACCTTGTAAGAACACATATTTGTTATAGTTGGTATAAATACTGCTTTAGGCAAAGTAATGAAAGTACTGAAGATGTATTGATGATGATGATGATGATGATGAAGTTTGCACAACATCCTTATCTATCTAATTGGCATAACAATGAAAACATTAATAAGAAATGGATTTTCTATTGATATGGAAATCAAATGGAGTTTTCATTTATTTTGCAAAGGCATCATCATCATTACATCTTTGGTACTTTTAAAACTTTGCTGTAAATGAATTTTAATTGTTATTGCTAATTTGGTATAGCTTTTAATTTACTACTTTACCAATTGGTTGGAGAGGAGAACTGGTCGCCCCTACTTCTTATTGCATTAATCGATAGAACTTTGTCTAAAACGCCCACAGCCAAAATATGAGGTTTTTAGCTGCCCTCCAAAAAAAAAGTTGTAGTCGGGTCAAGTTTCGAAAAACTTGGAAAACGTTTTGGGGTAAATTTTTTTGACCCTACTTTTTTGTTTTGTCAATCGACTCAGAAGGTGATTCTAAACAACTTTGATCCTGATCATTTTTCCCATTTCGAGATATTGTAATGTTTCTCATACTTAATTAGATTTGATTAATTCAGGTTGGGTAAGGTAAGGTGAAGCCCGATCTACGAAGGCTATTTTAGCCTAACCTTACCTGAAATAATCAAATATGAGAAAGGTTTTTTCCCTCCCAATCTTACCAATTCTCAGAATACCCTGTAAAATTTTGCAAAATTTCACGAAAAACTGCAAAATTTCACAAAATCCTACCACATGTCTTGAAAATTTGCTAAATTTCACTAACTCCTGGGAAATTTCTCGAAATCCTGCGAATAATCAAAACTGATGAAGTATGGGAAAAGTTGCTATATCTCGAAACGTATGCGTTTTGTGGGAAAAGTGATGTGGGGCAACGTTATTAAGAATCACTTTCTGAGTCGAATGGCATAAAAAAAAGTAAATTACCTAAAAAATTACCCCAAAACTTTTACCTCAAAAGTTTTTCGAAACTTGACCCGACTACAACTTTTTTGGAGGGCAGCTACAGACCTCATATTATGCCTGTGGGCGTTTTAGACAAAGTTCTATCGATTAATGATATAAAAATAGGAGCGACCAGTTCTCCTCTCCAACCTACCAATTTTATCTAATTTACTTATCGTCATTAAAAATGTTTTGAGTGAATGAAAAACTCTCACTATAGCTGAATTTGTAACATGCTATCTAAATAGTTTTAATAAGGTATGCCTTCCAGATACAGACCACCTTTCAAAAGAAAAAAAGCTGTTAAATGATCTTTATGGAAATACTTTATTCTTGAAGATCTGGCTCTTTGGAAACGTACCTTGTTTAAATATAGATGTTTCAAGGAAATTTAAGATTAGACTTGCACCTGATAATAGACTTTTTCTCGCTTCAATAAGTTTCATGATAAAGTATACGTAATAACTTTAAGGGATAAGTGTAACATTTCGAGAAAAAATAAATGGGTAATTAATTGTTTTGTAAACTTTGCTATTTTAATGAGAAATCTACAAAAAAGACAATAAAAGAGTACTCTTTTTATTTGTTACATCTAATGTAAGCTCATAAAAACTGTAGGGAATGATGTGCCGGAAAGGGAAATCATGAAAGCATGAAACCATGCAAGATTGCAATCCATTCTTTTACATCGGCAAAAACTGACATTCAAACCAATTTGAGTAAAAACGGGGTAATTTTATCAAATCCCATATCGTCTAGTGGTTAGGATAGCTGGCTTTCACCCAGCAGGCCCGGGTTCAATTCCCGGTGTGGGAAGATACTTTTGCTCTCATTTATTTCCAATTTTATCTTCGAATTCCCCCTTTTTTTGTTGAATGAGTATTTATTTAATGATAATGTCCCATTTAAACAAGTTTTCGTTGATTCTTGAAATTTTTTCAGCTGTCACAAAAACGGAATAATAACCATCTTTGTGCAAAACAATTACTAAAAATAGTCTGGAGTTAGTTTTGGGATCTAAACTCAAATGGTTTTTATGAATTTCCAAGTTTTCTTTCAATTTATTTCAAAAACAAAATATTTCGTAAAAATTAAACTTTAGGAGATTGAATTAGACCTCTCCAGTAAAGATTTGACCAGTCAAATGTGAAGTATCAATTTATCATTTAACCTTTTTAAACTAAGCTTGATATTAAACTTGCAATGAAAAGCACACATTTATTTTGTTCCTCAAATTTTCAAAGCACAAACACCTAATAAATGTCAAAGCGCTTAAATTGAAAATTAAAATTTTTTTTTTGTATTTTCAGGGCTTATATAATGAAATAGGCAACAAGTTTAATATAAAGCTATTTTCATTTCATCACAACTTTCAATAAATGATTGTTTGCCGAGTCCATATTCCTTTCAAGTTTTATTATCTATTAAATTTCGTACTTTTGCGGTGTTTAACATCCAATAAGAGCATAGTATTGCCCATATTTACATGCATTGTTCTCCTGAAAACTGTAAAATTAAGGATAATTACGGTGATTTTGTAATGACGCTAACAATCTATTAACAGTCTTGAGATAAACAATGAAAAATGAATGAGCTTTTGCATTAAGATTGCGTCAAGAGAAAGAAAATTATAGAGGGGCGTAGGAGGATGGTAATGAATTGTTCATAATTTTTGGGTAGCCAAGCCCAACTTTTTGACCAAAAATGAACTTAAATGACTTAACTTGAAATGAATTCGCTGTTATGCAGTTGTCCTGGTGACCATATAACATCCAATTACTTGAACAAAAGATAAATAAAATTAAAATATTTTGAAAAAAGTATCAAATAATATATTTCTATGATAGATAATCAAAGACTCCAATCATAAACCAGATTTAGTATTGTAATTATTAACTATATTTTTTACTCAAGATTTTAAACTACAGACTACAAGTTAACAAGGAATTTTGGTGTTTCTAACATGAAACGAGAATATTTTCTAGCTAATTGTAATAAATATTTGATAAATTTACTCTCAAAAATTTAAAAAATAATCAATGGAGCAAATTTGTTGACAAATTCACTTGAATAACAAAACATTTGTTTCGGAATTAATTTGTTTAATTTGTTTAATGCAGTTCAAATATCTTAAAATTGTCACGAAGAATCATTTTCTTTACTCTTCACAGTAAACATGTTTACTTGAAAATGTTTATTAAAAGAAATTATGCACCAATACAGTCATTTCTAGTGTATTTGACAAAATCTTTGATGTTCAACAATTTTATAAAATGACAATGATAGAATTTACTCAATTTATCCTTTTACAAAATAAACAGAACAAAAAGTCATCTAAAAAATCAAAGCAGAAGCCTTACTTCAAGCTCAAGTTCAAATTTATCACAAAATTATTATTTTGAAATAAAATAAAAAACAGCTCGTTTTGCACAACTTCCTCTTATTTTAAAGTCACATTTAAATTAAAAGTACATTATAAGATCCAAGATAAAAACCTCGTTA
>JAQFYG010002547.1:0-14468 GCA_034694325.1 Entomobrya corticalis
ACGGACAGACGGACAGACAGACATTTTTGCTCCCACCATGTATTATTATAAAGTACCAGTACCTGGCACTTAATAAGCAGCAGAAACACTATAATTTATTAGTTTGTAATAACGGCACAGTAAATATAATCTTAAAATATTTCGCCACCTGAAAGGTTTAGTTCTTTGAGATTATTCTTATAAGCCGCTTTACAAGATGGAATAAAAATTACTGCAGAGATTAAAATTGATAATGCTAGCAATTTCGTGTTTATGTGAAGGTTTTCCCTTATCCGAGCAATATTTTGTGCACGACCTCAATCAAGCAATTAAAAAGCAGTTAGAAATTATGTCGATGTATTGTCCTGATAATGTCTATCAAAAGTAATTGTGCGACGAAGACGACAGGGTATGTAACTTTCATGCATAAAAATATGCTTTGAAATGGAATGAATGAAAAAATAACATTTACGAAAATGGTCTTGACATTTCTCATAACTTTTCTTCAATTGGCTTATACGTAGGTTGTTTCATGTATTTTGCGAATTGTTTGCTGGTATAGATCTCTATGATAGCAGAACTAAAAAACATCAAAACTTTGCGTACAGATAGAACACAGGTGGGACTACTGCTGGAGCAAAATAAATTTGATTTCGTCTAGTTTGTTCCAAATCTGTGCAAATCTAAATCCAAAAGTTTTCTAAAATACACGAGAAAATTAACGTTGAAAAAAAGTCGCAGACATGTACTTTCCACATATTGTATCATATCTTACACACTGATTTTTTCCTCTTTCCAGTTGTCATTAAAGGTGATAGACAAATGCTCATTTATGAAACTGATCACAACAGCAAGTCTTCACAGTTGCTACAGTATAGTAGAAAGCTTCCAAAGAAATGAACTTGTAACCGCCCTCCAAATAATTTTTTACGCTCGTTTTCTAAGCCGGAATAGAAGTTATGCTTTCAAACTTCTTTTGCATATAAAGCTAGTTTCCTAGGCAATAACATGTGTAAATATCTCAAAATATTAAAAGTTTTTACACCAAAAAATTGAAGTTTCATGTAGTGATACTGATATGTTCTAGTTTCATCATCATGCAGTAGGCGATACTTAAAAGTTTACCAACGAGACGAAATACGATTGAGTTTTAACTTAGTCCCATCATTGTTTGGGCAACTATGTTCTCGTCACATTAGAATGGTTCTGGTTTCTAGATATAAAGGTCTGTTTGAGTGGGAGGAGGATTTATATAGAAGACGTAGTTAAAAAATGTATGAAGTGATGGGTGAACTTTCGACGCCCACTACGCTATAACAAAAGAGAGGTGGGAGTTTCTCACTATTGCAACATTTGCTTTAAGGCTTAGTGCAAACGTACATAAAAGTAAATTTGAGTTGGCTTTTGAAATGGTCAAAATATGGTTAAAGATTTAATATGCAAAATATATGAAACAGCCCACGTACTACTTTAAATTTTCAAAAAAAAAATCTAGAAATTGTGAATTCAAAATAAATAAGCTTTCAATAAGAAAACATTTAAGTGCAAACTCGATATTGAAGAATATGGCTGTTAGATTGGTTAACTACACAGTTGAGAAAGTGTGATATTTCAAAACTGTTCCAGTTGTATAGAATGTACACTATAACACTTGCTGACTTTAAAATTATTGAAAAATCCTGGTACATAACCAGAACTAAATTTATTTTTAGTTTTGTATCAAAGTGATAGTGTACTTCGGAACGAGTAAGGAAAAGTGAGAAACTTAGATGTAGTGTCCAAAACAACCGTATTTTTTCTTTTTGTTTCGATTTCACAGAAGCATAGTTATTAGAAAAGTTGAATGGAATCAAAGAAAAACTGCTGCCTCCAATTATTGTTATGACGTTAAGGTAACCGATGACGACACACGTGGCCATTTTATAGTTTGTAAGGGTGAGTTTGTTTGAGTTTTTTGTTCTTTTGTCTTCCGAAAGCAATTTGTGTTTTAGGCAAAATGTCAAAGAAAACTAACGAAATACGATTTTGTTCATAATTGGCTTGTACAGTAGTTCTATACACAACATCTAGACATTAGTGAAATAAAGCAGTTATGTATATTAATTTAACTGTTTGCTCGCCTCCTGTTACGAGTGTGACTAGAACGCCAAAACAAATATAGTTTTACCTATTCCATTGGCCTTGTGTAAAGCGATATTGTTTGTATTTTGCAATGTTTGTTCGTGAGAACGAAAGTATCAGTAACTTATTAAAAGTTCAATATATTTTGTGATGATATATGAACGTTTTTGTAACAAATTCCAGGGAGTATCAAATTTGTATAACTTTTAAAGACTTTTTTTCATATATTGAATGACGCCAAAATACTTAAAAAGCGTGTTTAAAAGTATGAGTAAAATTACATATTTTTATATTTTTTTTATAGGCCATTGGTATATTTTCATGTATTTTACCAAACGTTACTTTAAAATATTATTTACTTTTAGCATTTTGAAATTTTTTCATTAAAATTTCTGAATTGTTGCAATCTCTGAAGCAGATAAAGGGAGAATTTTTTAAATGTTTGCAATAGGTATTTCCATAACTGCCATTTCTTTTTCAAATATTCTTTACATTGAAATATTTTAGGCTTCAAAAATAATTTCCCCAAAACATAAAAGTATTCTATAATTAGCACTAACACTGTTATAAACAACAAAATCATATGAACATAAAAAACCACACATATATTATCACCAACTGTCAGCCTCGGAGGCAGTTTACTCAACGACCGTTCAATACGAGCAGTTAAAATAATCAATCTAACAATTGCATCCAAATATTTCAAATATTTTCCAATTTCCGATTCCAAAACTCCTGAAATTCTCTTTCGTAAATATGATTCTGGTGATATGCGGTCCACAATATTCCAACCACTTCTCATTTTCAGTATCTCATCCTCACCAAGAGTCACATGATTAATATGTTTCCAATCTTTTGACTTAACAAACATGTTTCTTAAGATTAACTCACTTTCCCAAATTTCCGATCTCCAGCTCATAAAAGCTGTTAAATCACACTTTTTTAATTTCTTCAAATACCCCACCGAATTATCCATTGTCGCTTCAATCCATTCTTCATGTGTTAGATTTTCAGTAATTTGAGCTAGATTTCTATTCTCTCGAATCAATTTATTATCCTCAGCTTGGACCAACATTTCGTTTAAAATATTGCTCCATTTCTTATCAAACTCGACATCGTCTTTAACTTGATGAAATTCCATATTCTGAGTAGAATGAGTGTAAACTCTGAATTTTTTTTCAATCAACCCAACTAATCTCACCAGTTTTATGAATGGAATTGGACAGCTCAAATCCGTAATATTTTTGGCCCTTTAAGCATTGTTTGAAACGACTCCAATGAAAATCATTGGGCATACCAAGCAATTAATACTTTTTGTCTTCTTAACATAATCAAAAGCACTAATCCCTTGTTTGAGCACCACATAAATTGGTACAAACAGTACATCAACTGTGCTGACCTTTTCATTTTCGACTGCAAATTTCATAATAGCAATGGATACAATACCAGAGATTATAACTAACAGTATACCTATCAAATACTGAAACAATGCCAATTAAAGAAACGGATTCTCTTTCTACTTCTCCGTATGTCAAAAACTGAAGCCCTTCCTCTTTAAGTATCACATTAGCTGCGTCAGGAAAGTCAAAGAAATTTGTTCCCTAGTACAACCTGCTGTTATTTTGATCAACGGAATTAATTGAAAATGCGACATGAAGTAACCTCAGGCTAGAATTCAACCAAATCGTCATTTCGTCGTCTAGACCAAACTCAACTGGCCTTCGGAATGAAAATGCAGTCCAGAAATATGCACCTTGTTTGGTTATGAAGATCAACTCTGAATCAATTATATTTAGTAGTGACATCATTGTCGTTGGCTCTACGGTCACAACTAATGATTTTGTTGCAAAGATAGTGGAACCAAAACCATAAGAATATCCCAAAGAAACAAAATATATTTTTGGCAAGTTGTTAACTAAAACTAATAATTTTGTGAAACTATTACCTAGCATAATATACAGGCCATGTTCTATTTCAAGAGTCCAGTAATCTAAAATATCGATTGCATCTGTAATTAGAACTTGTAACACATTTGCTCTAAACTGTGCAACAGTTTCTGTTTTTGTTGCTTTATCAACTTTAATATAATTGTATGGGAAAATAATACTTCAATGACCCTGTGGTGTGAAATAGTTTTGATTTTTCCTGCAAAACTTCCATTTTGACTGCACATTAAGCTCATGGAAAAATGTTGCCTTTAGCCCAGTATATTTGACAATAACACGTTTGTTTGCTACGAGCTGGTGGAAAAAATAAAATGGATTTGTTTTCATATGATCGAGTAGATATGTTTAGGTGAACATTTATTATTATTGTTTCAGTATTGTTGACTATATAAATGCCTCGCATAATCTTTTAAAGCTAACGGATGGGAAAATACTTGGAATTGGGATTGTTCAAATGAATAATTAAATGTATTAATTAATATCACATTTTTAAACCTATAAACTGTTAGATGAGGTAAACAAGTAAATAAAGAATTTAGAGCGGAGTTTAGAGTTAGCAATTTCGATGCGTACATTTCTTTTACAAACAATAACAATATTACAGCTTTTGGTATACCAAATTATTTAGACAGATTTAATATAAAAGTTTGCTTGCTTTGTATATACAAGGTATATTTAAACGGATAACTCAACCCGTTTGTTACTGATATTCGCATAACTGGTAATTATAATATACGCACTATAAACATAACGGTTTAGTGCAATCAAAACTAAAAATCTATAACTAAAAGCTATACATTAAACTTATAATAACAAAAACAATAAACTACGATATAAATGAAGCCCGCAAACTTTAAACACTTTAAACTAATATTTCAACTACCATTTTGTAAGTACGTTGTCTTACGTATGTATAAAATATGAAATTGTCTAATTACACTGAAATATTACATGAACTTTAATGTAATTGCTGTTTTTGAGAAAAAATACGGAATTTAAAAGCTTATGGAATAGATACATTGTCTCAATAATAAGTTATCTAACGACCCGGTAGCTGACGATGAACAGTCGAAATAAATGTGATTAGTATGAAATTTTTTAATTTATATAAGCTTATGGCTAAATTAATTATTATTTACATAGTTTGAAATAACAAAGTGAATATGTACACGGAAGTAATTAAATCAACTGTAAATGATGTAAACATAAATATATCATTATATCCGGGAGAAAGCAAGAAGCTTTTGCTTCACAAAAATGGGCTTTCATGTTTATTTTGCTTAATTATTAATTTACAAATTTAATGTTGTTTTAAATAAGTTCAAGCATTTTTACATTTACTTACCTTCAACGCACATAAATAAAAAAACAATTTCAGTCTTAACTTGATTTTGTTTTAAGAACAAGGAGGACTGCTTTCTGAATAATAAATTTAACAAATTCTGGAGCACTTTTTCTGTTCATTTTATGAAATTCTCCAACTTTTAGTGCAACAATTGGACAACTTTTAATAAATTTTGTAAACCATTTATTGCATCTCCAGGTTTTAATAGTAAACATTATCCTTCTAGACTGAACAATAGATTGACTTCCCATGTTCAAAACCATAGAAGCAATAACAATAAATGATACTACATTAATTGCCAAACCAACTTGTACAAATCCAGCTAATTTCTTTCCAAAAGCGAGTAATGCATATGAAATGAAAATAGCTGCTATCGCTCCATAAAACTGAAACGTTGGCCACAAACAATTTTTAAAACATTGGTCACAAATTGTTACGAATATTTGTATTTCTCTGTAATGTATTGCCATTTCCTCTGGGTGATATGTGATTTTTCGCATATTTGATCTATGAAAACCAAACATTTAGAATTGCAATAATACAAATATTCGGCCTTTTGTTTATTTAATTTCATGGTACTAATATTTGCATTGTACCTTAACTGCTTTAAGCTCTCATTTATTTCTTTGAGTGAAATCATACTAACAACAACTCCATGTAATCCAAGTACTGCCATTGGAAACGTAAAAATTGATTGAATAGTTGTCAACGTCATTCTTAAAACCATTGAATTTTGACAAACATTTCCAAACACTAAGCTAATCAGGTCGTTATAATGAATACATGGAACAACGAAAGTAACAAGAGGCATTGACGGAAAAAACAAGGTTGCTCCAAAAAAGCATGTACCCGCAAGAATGAAAATAAAAAGTTTAGAATTTGGATAGTTCTTCTTACTCTGAAACTTCCATATATTATAATGTTGACTAGATTTACTTACTACACAATTGAGAAAATGAGAAATTTCTAAACTGTACCAGTTGTACATAATAAACACATTAACTGCCCCTAACTTACAAATTAAAACAAAACCTTGGTACATGAGCAAAATCAAATTTAGTTTTGACTTTCTTATAAAATGATAAAATATTTCGGAAATAGTTGATATTACAGAAATAGTTAGATAAATTGACCAGAACATACGAGTTCTCTCTTTGTTTTTCCATTTTACAGAAGTTATTTTATTCGTAAATTTTAAGGGAATTACTGAAAATACGTGGCTTCCAAAGTTGGTGGAAAATCGAATAAATTCAATGATGGCAGGAGTAACCATATTAACTTTTAAAGTTATCGTTTATGTGTGTGGTACAAACAACTAAATGAAATTTCAGTTGCAAATGTAATTATTTAAACCTAAAATATTATTAATATGCTTATATACCAAACCTAGTAAAGTACTTACTGGTAAAGTGCATATTATTTGTTTATAGCTCTCCAACTCTCTCGGTTTGTTTGAATTGCTGATGTTTTGTAATGATAATTATAATGATCATAATGAATTCAAACTGTTGTTTGGTGTATTTTACTTTAATACATCAAAACTACACTTTCCTACTAAATACTGATTATGCTTTGACAGTCATTGATTTATTTAGATTTGGTGTGGAATTATATAAATCGCTTACATAAAATATCAAATACAAGCCGTTTTACCCATTTCTTGTTTTTATCAATGCTGTGGTAACAAGATTTGATAAAAAGTGTTACGTACGGAAAATGTGAAAATGTCAAATTTTGAAGTGGGAGTTCAGATAAAATATATTTGAAGAAGTATTTCTTTCAAGACTGTTTGCACAATAGTGCTTTTTGTTAATATAAAATCAACTGAAAGGTCAATTTTCCTGTGTATCTTCAGTAAGCTTTTTGATGCAGAAACAAATTGAAAAGAAAAGTTATACGTACGTATGTTAAAATTTTTTCCTATTGCCAGGATGTAAAAATAAAATTGCCAACTCATGTTATGTAATGATGCATACGCTTTTATTCTAATTTAATATTTACCAATTCAGATTTATTTCTTCGTCAAAAATGATGTTTTTGAATCACTCAAAACAGTCATCTGTCCATCATTGTTAATTATTACATGTTTTCCACTCTCGCCAAAGAAATAACAATGGTTCTCAGAAAACCCATTAAATGCTAGCTAGTAAGCCGAAATAATTTAAAAACTGGAATTTTGATTTGAAAATTTTTGGACACATTTATTTTATTTTCAGACACTATAAACTTAGCAAAGCCACTTATTTCTCGATATATTTAGTGCAACTTTACCACATTGTAAACTTTATTTATCTTTATTTGGTTGTTCCACGATGTCGCAACAAGTATTACATTATTCATGAGAAACTGGCTTTCGATCATATCACGAAACAAACCGATTAAACATTTCATAATTCTGCCACGCAACATGCGTGTAGTTATCGCTGATAGTAGCACTGATCAAACTCCATTGAGAATAAAAAATATTCTATTACAAAAAAAAAGTACTCTGTCTGACATTGACATTCACAAAATCTGAAAATACTAAATATCTAAAACCAATTACTACTGGTACTTGACATAAACCCAGTTCATCAATAGTTTTGCTTGGTTTTTGTTTACATCTGTTTTCAAGTTCATTTCAAGAGACAGCGTCGGAAGATTTAGACGGTTGATTTCTGGTAATTATTCCAAAAAAACATGCTAAACACGTGGCAACTATTTTGATACACACACCCACGTATAACTAAAATCATACACTAACGTACAAAGTAGTCTCAGTAACAGCAAAATACATCCGAATGTATAAAAAACAGTTTAATTCAACTTGTAACTCCAACGATGCCTGACCAATTTTTAAAAGCTCTGTCATAAGGTACTTAAGAAACACTTTTAAATTCCTTTTTACAATGTTCTTGATCACAACTAATCCAGTTAAAATATTCCTTCATTTAACCATTTTAATAAAAACTGCTAACTCAGCATCATTGTCAGAGTTAACCGATACCAGCTCCAACGCCGCCATTCTACTTACAAGTAAAAACTTGAACTGCCCCTTATTATCTATAATCATGTCAGTAAATGCTAGGCAAAACCTCATATATGAAGGAGCATTGAAAACAATTTCAACAAATTTGGTGTCAATTGCACTAGTTAACTATCATCAAAATTGGACTCGAACAAGACATTTTTCTTTGAAACGAAACTCCTGTCATCTTTTAATAAGTGCTATTGACGAAATAGACAAAAGCAAACAATTCACTATTGACTTTCAAAATTTAATAAAATTTCATGACGACAATAATGGTATCATATTGAGGAACAAGGACTATTTTGTCTTCGTTTCCGGTGACAAAGAACAAGCAAAAAATATACTTTTATCCGAACTCAGCACAATTTTACTTTACAAATTAGCATTGTATCAGCAGCAGTCAGTCATTAATATTGTGACAGTCAACCCTTATGTTGTTGGTCGTGAAAACAAAATAATAAACCTCGAAAAAAAGATTTCAGTGCCAGAATCTATAAATGTTACACTGCAAGAACTATTCATAGATTTTACATGGAACTTTCACGGTTATTCAATGAAAATGGCGGTATTTACAAATTTAAAACCAACCTATGAAACAGTACCTGATAAAAATCGTCCAGGCTATGTCCTTCCGAAACGTGGATTCCTTGTAAATCTCACAGAAACAATCCACACAAAACTTAACATCTCATGTTCCAAAATGCCGTGTAGTGGCGGTGGAATATATCCCGGAGGAACAGTTTTCGGTAAACAGCTCCCAAATTTAACATGGATCGGCTGCATGGGAGATGTGATTTCCGGTAGAGCCCAGATTTCTACAGCAGCAGTGGTTCAAAACCGTTTGGCTTTTGTTGATTTTCTCCCAAAACATCAATATGGTTTCATTAAATTTGTAACTCGGCAGCCAAAAAAGACAGTTTCTTGGCATATCATGTACAAAGCTTTTCAACCTCTTGTTTGGAAAATTACGTTAATTTTGTCTATAATAACTGCAGTCATAACCTGGATTTTAACAAAATTTCGAAATCGACTACGAACTCCGTTTTTTCCTATATTTTGTAATCAAGTGAGAGTTTTGTTAAGTCAAGCGGTAATTTTGCCGTCAGGAAAAAATATGGGGGATACATCTCGAGCTTTATTTCTTTTATGGTTGTTATCTACTCTCATAATCGCAACAGCTTATAACTCAAAATTGACGTCATTAATGACCAAACCCGAAATAGAGACGAACTTTCCCGAGAACTTTAAAATGCTGTCAAACTCAAGCCATTTTAGTTTTGGGTCTGCAAAAGGATTTCATTCAAGTGGTGGCGGAGTCATCTTGATAAGAACTGCATCACCAACTATGAGAACAATTCATAAGAAAATGGAGCAAGATAAGGATATTGAAACTTGTATGAGGAAAGCATTAACATCCAACGATGCTTGTATTTCTTGGAGCTTTCAACATGATTTTGAAACTGGCGTGGTGTTTGCAGATAGTCGTGGAGAAAGTCCGTTCTTTGAATCTAAAGACATGTGTATTTTTGTGCCTTTAGCACAAATTGTTCAGAAACGGGAAGTATTTCAGAAAAGTTATGGATACTTTTTAGTAAATGCTTATGAAATAAGATTGATTGATAAATGGGCAAATATTGACATGCTTAATTTAAGGTTTAAACGTAATAAAAGTGGTAAAGATATTCGGAGATATTATTTGGGAGAAAGCGTAAAACCTCTAAAGGTTTCCAATGTTTATGGAAGCATTAAATTGTGGGAGTTGGATTATTGTTTGCAATTGTTTTATTTTTGCTGGAAGGTTTTTTGAAATGGATAATTGTGAATTTATTTTGAATCATAAATGGAATGTTGAAAGAGTTTGAAGTTATAAGTAACAATGATAGATGTAACCGTTAAATGTTAGCTCAAATGCCAGTAATAAAAATTTAGCCGAATACATTAAATTTGTAACTTATCAAAACTAAGTTTTAAGCAAATTACATTTAATTTTTATTTACATCAAAACAAAACATAAATCAATTTCTACTTTGCTTTTCAAATTCTTTTCCATAATTTGAATTGAACTATCATTTATCTTTTTTAATTTCAAAATTCTTGTTATATAATTAATACTATAATATATCAACTGTATTATTACAAGCATCAAATCAATACAAAGTAACTCAACAGTACTTATACCAATAGGTGACCAAATACTTAACGGAACAGGATGTGTGAAACCTCTAAGAGGAATCATATTAATATTTTTTGCACTAGATCTATACTTAACAGAATTACTCAATCCGTCCAACTTTATAGCCATTTCCATCTCCAGCCATTTCCCAAATTGGTCCATAAATGTTTTTGATAAATATCCTGACACACGTATACTAAAACTTTGTAATAACGGTATATCATCTTGCATGCTATACCCAGCACAATAGAATTTATCTTCAATTAAATAAATATTCTTTCCCATAATTAGCGACAAGCCTTCACCAAACACTTTGTCAATTGCTACAGAGTACATTAACCTACTTGTTATTTTAAACAAAAAGTCTGATAAACTTTCATTAAAATGTTGGCTCATATCAGTAGTGTCCAACATATCGTCTAACGTCCGACCAGCTGACTTTTCAATTGGACCCATTGAAATATTTTCATCGACTCCTTGCTGGGAAAAATTACAATTTTAAATTGTTTCTACCGCTAAATGTTAATACTAGGAATATTTTAGCTTAAATTGAGACTAATTTACAAATGCTGATAATATGTAAATCTAGACGAATTTACAAGAGCCGTGTAAAATATTGATGCTATCTAAGCGGAATGCTAAAAATCTGACTAATAGCAGCATTGACTACCTCGGAATACTTAATACACATCAATTAAGACGACAAATGCCAAGTATATAGTCATTGCTACCTCGGTAATTTTATTTGTACCGTAATCATGAATTAATTTTTAAAAGCATTTGCTACTCGCAGCAACAGCTAATATTATATAAGCAATTTGCCTTATTTCAAAGCATACAATTATGGAACCAGGTGGAAATAAATGTTCATATTAAATAATAGCAAATAACATAATATATTTGTTGCGGATGGAAACAGTCACGTTTAATTAGACTTTTTACAAATAACCCCATTTAATTTTTACTTTATTATCTGCATTGAATGATTTACACAGTAAGCCTTAAAACATGTTAAGCTGACAGCAGGTTTTTAGGCAGTATACTTTTGCATATTTGTTAAAATATATTATTACCAAGCTTTTTAGTACCTATTTTAAAAGCAATGTTTATAGTCCACACAAAGTGACATGTGTTTTGATAGTCAAAGTAACATAAAAAACATTTACAAGGCAATATAAGTACCGATCCCTGTCATATTGAAAAGCACGTGCATAGTCTTGATGATACCATACACAAGAAAAACATTTAATCAAAACATTCATTTTAAAATCTGTCTTCGTGCATAATTTTACTATAATTAAACGGTACACTGCTTAACCATTATAAACAACCCGTACTAAATGTAAGTTCCTAACTAACTTGAATTAATTGAGCAAAATTTCTTACATAAGCAGCAAAGTAACAGTATTACTAATACAAAATTGAATCAACATCAGAGGAGTTGATACATCGTAAAAATTGTCTGAACCCAAAAAAATTCTTAACACTCTCCAAGACTTAATACTGCGAGAAAACACGGGATTCCTATTAAACTTACTATACGATAGAACTTCTCTATGTACACGTTTTGAAAACAAATATAACCCAGACTTGATATTCCCATCAAGCTCAAAAATAACCAGCGATATATCAAATACCAATCCAGAACATAAAATCAACAAAGACAATGGCGCTGTTTCATTTAGCCCAACAACCGTATACAAAGAAACAATAAATGCGGACGATATATCGGTCACAGTAGTTAAGCTCAACCCTCCCGCATGAATTCCATTGTAATGGCATGTGATCAACTCAATTTCTCGATACATCTTTAACATTTTCTTCAAACCAATATTACTATTTCCAACAAATCCTCTTACTTGAGCTGTTCTCAACTTGTGCAAAAACAATCGCAAATAGTTGGTTATACAATAAGGATGGATCATTGTAAGACCAAATTCTTCAATGACTGTAGCAAAAGTGAAAAGATATACCCAAGCCGAAAATACTGCCAGGGATATTTTCAAACCATCAAAAAACGCAGTTTGTTCGGCGGGATTATTTTGACATACAGGTAGCAAAAAATATCCCAAGTTTCCAGGGAAACAGGGTCGTCCAATCATGTGTAAACAGTAAAAACAGGCATACAACGGTCCAGTATTGCGGACAATATTTAGAAAATATTTTGTTCGTTTTCCAACACCCCTTTTTGCTTCTGGTGGGATCCAGTTGTTTTCTTAAAGTTTAAGAGTAAATTGGTGTAATTTAACTTATTGTTTTTAAAATTTGGCTTTAAATTTAATTTTTATTTAAAAATATATCTACCATTGTGTCTCCGCTCGAAATCCAAGAAAACATTAAACAAAGATGACACATCCTCTCTCTTTTTAAAGTGGCCAATCAGCGTGGGAATATGTACTCCTGTTGACAAAATGTACTGAATGGTTGGAACCAAGTTATTAGTTGGTATTTCGATCCCACTTGCCTTTGCGTAAACCAATTGGAGTACCAACGCTAAAGTAAAAATAACAGAAATTCCAATCAAAGTTGGAAATGCCTTTACTGAACGAGGGCATAACTCAATGTACTTTAGTTTTTTCCCAGTAACTGTAGAACTAGGCTTGTAAAGGCTTATGCTAATTATGAAGTAAAGTTGAAAAAACGTGAGTAGTTGGGAAACGTAATTCTGAGCCAACAACATTTTGATTGAATTTTTTAAAAATATTTGGGATAGATTTTAGGAAAGGAGCACACTTGTTCTTCAGCAAAGAAAGGGTGAAAGTCTAATGGCTTGTTAGGCACGAGTCACAACGGCTATTATACTTTTTTTGCTAACGATAAAAACCACAAATTTTGGGATTACTGTTGATATAAATAATGAAAAGAAAAACAACGTGTTTAGAGTTTTATGGCTTAAGTGGAAATGAGAGACAGGTTTCTTCAATTCATTTAAGAAATTTAGAGAGCAAAGAAAAACTGAACAAAAAATGGGCGACTTTTTATTTTCAGACATTTAAATAGAACCGTTGATTAATCATTGTTCTTCAAGAAGGATACTTATGTTAACGATGTGTGCTAAAAAGCTAAGCATTTTAATTAGGCCGCCAGGTTATATGATACCTTATGACATGCGTTGTATTTATTCATGTGACAACTTGGTGGCTATTTAGTGAAAACACAAGAGGTAGAGGTTAACTGCTTTTTTATATTTAATGTATGACTTGAATACAAAATAGCACAAATTTTTAAATGATTTCACAACCCCTTTGTTAAATTCTCATAAACACATGTCAACTTGGCGTGTTTTAAGACATTGACACGTTCTAAAAATTATGTTTATTAAATTTTTGAAAAAGTTAGTTGGTTAACACGGGAAACAACCGTTCAATACTTTTAATATATCTGTAAAAGGCTGGCATGAGCAACATTTCGTTGCCGCTTGATTCATGAGCAGAAAGTTTGAAAGCGTAATGGTTTCTATTTTTGGTGTGCTAGAGCAGCATAATCATAATTTGATGCTTGTGTAGATTTAAGTAAGATAGTTCATATGGGAAAACAAGAAGCTTATATAATATACAACAGCAGAGTTAAGGCCGCGCCTAATGCTTACCAATTATTTTAATCACTGTATAAACACATTACGTATGACCTATTTAATTGTTTCTTCATGATTTTTCTATATCGAGAATAGGAGATGCATTTACTTCCTTTTTCCTTTTTTGAATATGCAATATATTGTCAGCCTTTCCCCCAGTTGTTAGTATGGACCATTTATTGCTATAAAACATCTTGTAATACGAAGTCTGTATTCAAAAAACACAATGGAATAATATTTATACTTATTAAGTGCCAGGTACTGGTACTTTATAATAATACATGGTGGGAGCAAAAATGTCTGTCTGTCCGTCTGTCCGT
>JAQFYG010002548.1:0-14467 GCA_034694325.1 Entomobrya corticalis
AAAATTAACAGCACTTAACTGTTTAGACTTTGCTAATTGTCTAACTGTGCAAATTTTACTTTTATCAAAATGATGTCTTTAGTATAACTGTATTGTAAACTTTAAACTAAACTTAATAAAACTTTTACCCGTCTTTAAAACTGTTTATAGGTATGTAATTTTATATGCTGTAGTATTTATACTACACTTTATTAAGCAAAACAGCTACTTAAAACAACGGGTGGAACGTTATGTTGACAAATACATTTGTAAAATATGCGAACATAAATTGATAAACCTATTCGGCATTAGATATTGTAATGCAAAGTAAATACGATAAATTGTAAACTCACTTGAGAAAGTTTTTAGAGAACCAACGTTGTAAAGCTTGAAATTTTGCATTATCAAAACGTATTTATTATAGCTGTTTTGTTTTGGAGTTGAAATGCAGATTGTTATCAGGAAAATTTCATCTATAAGATAGAAGCTTTTTAATTTGGGATTAGACTCCAAATAGCTCATTTCTACTAAACATATGTTATTTATAAGATCGACGACACATATATCATCTTGAAGTTAATTAAAGCATTATGTAAATTTATTTTATGCATAGAATATTTGTAGCGAAAACTAACTATATTTCTCAAAATATACAATACATAAGTAAATATAAAGCAAGTAGCTGAAGAGTTTAATTTTTAATGTCATGTGTGACGTCAAAATAATGTTATTAAATTTGATAGAAACACAAGCATTACTCGTTTCAAATTAGCGGATTTACATAACGTCACAATTAAAAAGATCATTTTTTTTCAAAATAAATCTTCAGCTTGTTGATACGTATCGTCTAACCAGAAAGAAGACGCGTCTTTGAGAAATGCCTTTTATTTGTGCCTAGCTTGCATTTATTACGTAGCTGAAACGTAGAGAAGCGTAGTTATGCTATTACGGTGTTTGTCTGTCCGTTTGTCTGTCCGTCCGCGCTATAACTTCAATATGCGTTGTTATTATTTTTTAAAAAGTTATTATTTTTAATATATTCACAATTATTTGTCAATTTTATGTTTATTAACATTTTACAAATCCCATTTTATTTTTGTTTTTACCGATAAGAAAGATTAACTGATTTACAAAGTTACTTTTATTGCATATGACTCGCAATTTAAAAACAATATCAACGTTTACCACTACCGTATAGATAATAAAAACATACTTAAATATGCTATAGGTGCTAAAAGTTCAAAAATAAAATTGATTTCCCGAAAACTATCAACACTTTGTTTCAATGTTATCAATGTTTTTTTAAGCTCAAAATCTTTATTTGCTATTCTGTGCATGTAATCATCTTGGTCATTTTTCCAGTATTCGGCGATTCCAGATACAAAAGTGTTTCACTGCTCCTAAGCATACCAAGTGTATGTATTCAAATAGAATATTATTAACTGAATCGATGCTTAATTCTGACAATGGAGTGATGCCTATATGATGTTTGATCTGAGACTGATTTCGAAAGCTTTAAGCAGTTTTTAGAGTTTTATTACATTTAGTGAATACCATTTGCTGATCAACGTACTTTCCTTTTACTTGACATTTACCACAACCGTAATAACCTGTATGCGACTTAATTGAAGTAACAAAGGCCCCTGCGACTTGATTATATTCCTGTTGAACTAAGGAATCTTCATTTGGTGATTGCACTTCAACATCAGGCAAATTCACGTCTGCACGTTGAACTAAACTTGCACTGTTATTAAGCTTTATTTTCCCAAAATTTTGTATTTAGATAAAAGTCTGTTAACTAGTAATTTTTTATTTCTTCTTTTCGTGCGATCCGATAATAAAAATGATGGTTTTGAAATATTTTTTCTCAGGTTGGTTGATAAAAGGTAAAATAAAAATGAATTTGAGAGAATCGACAATCGAACAGATGGTGAACTAACGTAACTTAAAAGAGCAAAAATTCGATGCTTTTTAGTTGAGACTTCGCAACTTTGTGGCTACAATTATTGGATTGGGAACGATTGGGAATTGTAGAAGATGTAGCATGTTATTCGAAATTTATAGTTATGATATCGCACCGTGTTTGCTAATTTTTTTCTCAGAAATCCAGGCAGTAATTTTTGTAAAAATAAATATGCTGGTTTAATGCATAAATCGTAGAGAATTCGTTGAGGGAATTCTACTCGCTCTGTTTTCAAAATAATTGCTGAGATATCGCGTTCCAATAAACTGCGATTGGTTTTACGGGATAGGATTCTATTATGAACGTGTTCGTTTTGATAGAGACGACTATATGTGAGCGTACCGGGATGGAATAACCCTGGGTAATATTTTAAAATATATTATTCCACTTTTGCAAGTCAAATTCAAGTTATAATTTTATAATATATTTTAGAAATGAAACATAACTTTAATATTATGTTAGCTAGTAAGATCACCAGTTATAATGCCCTTACAATTAAATTACCATTATGCATTATGAGGATTCTAATTCTTCAAAAATGGAAAGAAAATTTTAGGATCAAAGGTAAAGTTTTATAGCTTAATTTATTAATTGAAGATTTTTGAAGTTGAAAAGCTTTCCAAATTGAAACTTTTTTCCGTTTATTTCAGAATGTACAGCGCATTGGAAGTACTGGCAAACTGACACAAACATATATTCAAAAACTAAACTTTATGTATCCATGCCAATAAATGTTAGAACATTTTTGATCTGCTATAATAAATGGTGTATCTTTTTTTGAAACATTGTCATCTTTGTATCACATCGTTGTATCATATATCTCAAAACTTAAAAGATTTTAAACTAAAACTATTCCAACAACAAAAGTAAAATTAAACCGATTTAGCATACCATTTTAACACGTACTCGAATTTATTAAAGCGTCCGTGTACATGGCCATCATTCAGTTCCTAACAAAGTTATTAGGCACCAAAAATTTCGTTAAAGGCAGCAAGTTAGTTTATGCCATCAACATATTGCATGTCAGTTTGTCTGTCAGTATAAAGTCGAACCCTCATATGCACATTATGACCTAACCGGCCCATAGTTGATGCACTGACTGTTCGCGTATAGGAGACCTATGGGACTTAGTTGCATAAGCTTTTATAAATTTATTCGAGAAAATGGTGTCGCGATGCGGTCTAGTGTTGTAACATAGTTTGAAATACGGTTATTATAAAAGTCAATATCCCATATATAATATGAATTAAGACAATTAGACTAACACTTTCATGTCTAATAGTTACAATCGCCAGATCACTAAAACCCTTAAAAATTGAAAAAAGGAAAGACACTTTCATTACTGATATTATAAAAACAGATACGAATTAAAAAACGATATTGGCGTGCACAAATAACATATTTTTTTGAAATATTTATTCTGTTTAAACTTGTTATTCTTTTACAAAATAGTGTGCATGATGTTAATTACAGCATGCAATAGAATCCCAAAACTGCAAATGGAACAATACTCGAGTACTTCAATGCTTTAATAGTGTTGTAATTTACATTTGAATTGAACTTCCGCTTAATGATTGCAATGCTTAGCAAGGTTAAACATTATTGATATCAACAATATAGCTTTGTCAACAGTATTTGACAATTTCTTAACTAAACACAAGCAATAACAACCCATTCAATATTAAGTAAACAAAAAATACCAAAACAACATTTCCCATGACCTCGATAATTTCAAGGTCCTGGACGCCACAGCAGCAACAGGTCATGCAGCGTCACATATCAGATCGCACAATAAAATGTTTTCATCGAATATACGCTTACATTATATATTTGTTGTATGGTATATTGCAGTATTTGAGAGTTACAACACAGTGAATCATGACTTATGAGTAAAACTGGTAACTTGATACACCTATATTTACTTTTTAATAGACGTATCACGGAAGCCCTTGTGGCGTTCTTCGTTTATAATATAAAATTCGTTTCACCAAAGTACATAAAACTAATTTGCTTGTCACATCGACCTGTCATAATAGTAGATTGATATCACATAAATATAATAATAAAAGATTATACAGAAGTGCATACATATACACAACTTTCAATTATAATTTCCCACATTTTTTGCGGAATTCAATTAAGTACATACAATGAATTGGAAACGGGTCGCTGGGTAAAGATGCCCCCAGCATCATAATGTTGGTCTGTAATCCACCCTTCTTGCCAATTTTTCTAATCTGCAAGCCTGTGCAACAAAAGTTTAACTCGAGCCGGGAAAATGGTTTGTGCTCAGCCAGTACCTAAAATTAATTAGGAATTTCAAATATTAACCGTCTTCGACTCATAAATTAACCCGTTTGCGTTCAAGATAATGATGGGTGCAAAAGATGTTTTTTGTCGCATTCCCAGGCAGTTGCGAAGCATTCAAAATCAGTGGTAAGGCATTTTCAAGCATTTCCGAAACATTTGCAAGCATTTGCAAAGCATTCCTAGGCATTCGCGAAGCATTCCTACGCAGTGTCGAAGCAATTCCAAGCATTCGCGAAGCATTCATGGGCAGTTGCGAAGCATTTTCAAGCATTCCAAGCATTCGCGAAGCATTCCCAAGCAGTCACAAAGCATTTAGAAGCAGTTGCGAAGCATTCCAAAGCATTTGTGAAGCATTTCCAAGCAGTATAAAAGCAATAACAAGCATTCGCAAAGCATTCCTGGGCAATATCACCAAGTATTTGCAAAGCAATCACAAGCAGTGGCGAAGCATTTCCAAGCATTCGCGAAGAATTTCCAGGCAGTCGCGAAGCATTCTTAAGCTGTGGCAAAACATTTCCAAGCACTCGCAAAGCATTTCCAGGCAGTCGGGAAGCATCACTAAGCCGTGGTAAAGCATTTTCAAGCATTTGCATAGCATTCTCAAGCAAGGGCAAAGCATTTCCAAGCATTTGCAAAGAACCTAAAAGCATTCGTGAAGCATTCCCAAGCAATTACAAAGCATCCCCAAGCATTAACGAAGCATTTGCAAGCACTCGCGAAGCACTTCCAGGCATTTGTGAAGCATCACCAAGCCTGGGCGAAGCATTTTCAAGCATTTGCAAAGTATTCCAAAGCAATGGCAAAGCATTCCCAAGCAGTGGCGAAGCCGTAACAAGCATTTGTGAAGCATTCCTGGGCAGTATCACCAAGCATTTGCAAAGCAATCCCAAGCAGTCGCAAAGCATTTCTAAGCACTCTCAAAGCATTCCCAGGCAGTCGCAAAACATTTTTAAGCATTTGCGAAGCATTCCTTATCATTTGCAAAACATTCACAGACACTCAGAAGGCATTTTCGATTAAAAAGAATGTTGTTATAATCTTGAAATTTATGTTGCGGGAATATCAGTTAGCGTATATACGATGCGGGTGCATGCAAAAACGGCTTAAACTGTGAAGATAGTTTAGTTGTTTGCTGAAGTGTTATTAATGATTAACATTACATGGTTTACTTACTGTACTATTGCACATAATGTCTCCAGTTGGAACATCCCAAACCAACAAGTTGCTTTCCTGGAAGTACTTTTGCCTCTGCTTATTTTCCATTGGCTTTATTACGCGAATTAATTCACTGGAATAGTGATGTATGATATTTTTAATCTTCACCACTCTAGCCAAATCATGAGTTCCGTGTTCATTTGTTATGATAGGAGTTGAGTAATTAACGGTGGCTGTCCCCGCTGGAAGAAAAAGAAAAGTAAATGCTGTATATGGATTAACTTTGGGTTGGTCATTATTCAGGTAGGGCTTGTTGTGTCCCGTAGTAGTAGAAGGAGTCAAGTAGGCGACAGAGGCAGTCCCCAGTGAATGTGGAAGTTGGGGAATATCTAAAAGTGGTGGGAAGTCGTCATAAGCTTACACTGTTGGGCTTATCGAATCCATAATACGATTTGACTGTTCGGTTGTCGAATGTATGATCTCGTTGATAAAAGGCTTTTTGTTGGCATCTAAACTGTTAGACAGCTCTGTGGTTGTATCAAGGATGCCATGTAGAGACTCATTCATCGAATAGCTTAAAATTGACATGAACTGTTTGCTTGGCTGCATACCTAGTGCTGCATGGGTTGTTGATTCCGCGGATGCCGTCGCTGTTTTCACGTGAAGCATTAGAGATGTTTCAAGATCACCCTGTTTGTGAAAAGGCGATGGTGACGTTGGTTGAAGTGTAAGAGGTGCCAAGACTGAGATTAATAATAAAAATGAAATGGGTTGAGTAACGTTATTTTTCAATGAGGATTATTGATCATTTAACGTAATGAAATGCCATTTTAGTTACCAGGAAATTGCTGTATGCAATCAGATTCAGTCTAAGCATACCGACGGAGTTGAAACTGTTCAATTTCTTTCATGTCAGTGCATGAAACTTCCGACTTTAACTATATAAAAATGCATTGATGACGATCATCACGAACACATTCTAGGCACTTACGATGTACCGGACAAGCATAAGAAATGCCCAAAATAATGGCAAAGCAACACGGTGTCTTCATGTTTGTAGAATTTGCTTGTCTCCGTTGCTTTAGAAGTTTATTACTTTTAGTTGATAAACCAAAACAAACTGCCTAATATTTTATTGAAAAATGTATAAATTTGTTGTCGAGGAGGTATTTTTTAAACAATTTGTACTACTATTGCTGACAACTAAGAACGACAACAGTAACAGTGAAAAAATATGACATGAGGTGTTAAATAACACGAATCAACAATATAACTCTATATAAATGCAAATATATTAATGTCTACTGCAGCCGCAAAATCTTGTGAGCTCATAATCGTCACCATAATCAGTTGAGATCTATGAAACAAAGATTAATGTTAATAAGCTGCGAGTTTGACTGTTCTAAATGCATTACTTATACATACACGTACGACAACTCAAGAAGGTAGCTCGTTTTCTTCATCGTCAAGTTCTGAGTCATTGTTTCTTGGGCTCCTTCGTAGATTTTTCGACGAATAACACGGATATAGTGAAGTCGCTTTCTTTTTCCAATAACGCTTTCTTTGTTCTTTGGGATGAACATCTAGAGTAAATGTAAATTTAATTCAAAGCAATGATAAATATAAAGAGATATTATTAATTACTAATGCATATTATATACTTACAATCTAATCGAAAATCAAGAAAGTGGCCCACATTTACCATTGCCTGCTTCATACAGGTATAACCCAACGAATTCGTTGTTGTAATCGTTGGTTTAATGCGTACTTGACAAGCCCAATTCATCGGCAAACTTTATAACGGATCTTCGTACGCACCGTTTTACTGGATCTGAATCTCTCAAGCTAACGCTCCAGTTTCCTCCCTTTTGCACATGTCCACCTTCTCCACAGGCAAGCCGCTCAGCAATGTCCATCACAGGCTGCGTCCAGTCTTTTATTTTTGTAGTCTTTTAGTTTGTAATTAACGAACTGTGAAGAAAACAAAAAAACAACCTTCTTGTTGACTCCCATATTAGCCTGACTGCTGTAAAACGCTTTTATATGTCTCGCTGCTAATTTTGGATACAAGCATCGATTTATCCAATATATTTGCTGCCTGTTGTACTCTAATTTACTGGCAGCAATCACATTTCGTTTGTAGAACGAATGACTATTAACGCTGGTCAGAAAGTCATATGATTCAACACCATACTTTTCCTCAACAGTGCCACTAATGTTAAGAAGAAAGCCTGTAAAAATGGCACGCTCTTTTAAGTAGTCTTTTATCTGATTACGGCTATAATCACCATGATATATTGGAATTTTCACTGGTTCGCCACATGAAAAAAAAGCGACTTTTGTCAAAACCATTATTTTTAGTTTGTCATGCACATTCAACTCCCATTTAAATGTAAAAATTAATTGGATAAGCTCAATCAAAATATTATTTTGAAATAAAATTCGCTTTTTATGCAACAACGTAACAACAAAGAAATACATGGGAAAGATCAACAAAGTGAATTCAATCCATAATATCCGGTGCACCTTGCAGGTGCATTCAATGAATGTAATTTATTGAATTTATAAAACGAGTACAAATAAGTAGCTATACTTAAGTCTTTCATGCGATACATAGATGGTGCGCAATGCCGTCTTAATTTATTGGTAGTCAGTTGAGACAAAGTTTGAAGTGATACAGATTCCTGTATGGATCTATATGCTACTGTAAAATGTAATATTGATTACTTAACTACATTAGATGCCAAACGCGGTTCACTGTTTGGAAGTAATGCAACTATGTATTGTACTAATACAATTTTAAGTACAAGTTGTTTATTGAAAAATATCTTGTAAATAATATGCTGGTCATTTTTTGTCAATGTAAAAATAAATATTTTAAAGATTTAAATAACAATATGATGATTAATCACAATTATACTGAATAACGTATTTGAAGATCTTATCGTACTTGCGTTAGCTAACTTGGTGAAGCGTTTGTATTTTCCATAATTGCGAATATAATATACATGTTGTTAATGCCATCAAAAGTAAAAGTATTAATTACCGCTCTTAAGTAACAACGGAGTTTCACTGTTTGAAGGTTTAATAAAGAAAGCTTGTGTACTACATGACAAAAAAAATTGCCTAATAAGAAATTTAACAACTATTCATATACATTCATGGGGTATATTTTAAGCTGGTTTAATAAACAGAAGTAATGCAGGATAGTATATGGACATATATGCCTTTTTCCTATTTCTGTGTGATTTTGCGAGCGATTTTCTTGTAAATGAATGATATTGTAATACACACGGTAACTGACACCGTCTTAAAGCTTTTGACAAGTATATGCATACAAATCTCTATGCGTTTGAACTGAATTGATTGGTTTCAAAATTAGGAGTAGATAAAAAATGTGCAGACATTCCCACGAATCATTGAATTGTCATAAATATTGAACTTTACGAAACAATTATTTGAAAATAAATCACTCCCACTAAGTGTAAATTTTGAATGCCAATGTTTATTTAACACATAATTGTAAGACATACGTTTAAGCGGTTTAGGGTATTTAAGATTATAAACTTCATCAAAATAATACAATCATTACTTAAATTTAGAATCAGATCGTTTTAAAAACTAAAAGATTAATGATAATCAACTTATATAACTGTAGTAGCTACCGCTTTGCCCTTGTCATCAGATTGCAACAGATCAATGAGGTCTATCTCCTCGTCTTGGCTTTCGCTTGTGTTGACGCTGTGGTCTGCCGTCCTGATTTCAGCCATCTTTTTTATGCCACTTTGAATGAATTGGAGACTGGGGTCATCGGGGTTCACTGTTTATACAAAGTTGGTTGTCTTGTCTTTGTACATGTTCAGGACACGAATGACATCATGCGATTCTGCAATCAAACTAAATCGTATGTTTATGTTGTTCATTGCTGTATTATAGAACTGTCTCTGGATGAACCAGAGACAGCCACTGAGTTTTCGACTCAATTCCCATGAAAGCTGGAAGCACTGCAATGCCCGCTTCTAGAACCTGCCTATTGCTGATTCCGGTAGATACGGGTGACAAAACGTCCGCAAATATGGGGAACAACTGTCAAATTCCAATAATTGTCACCAGAAGGGACAACGGAATGGCGTCCAGTGAATGGTCGAGTGATGGTTTCAGATTGTCGTGGGTGAAAAAATTGGTACGGTGTTAATTTCTCAAATCCTGGACCAGTAAGTATCATTTAGGTACTGACCTTTGTTTCCCATGAATCATGTTCTAAAAAAATTTAGAAAAATATTAGATTGTTATATTGTTTCCAATTGTATTAGATTTCAATGAATATTCAAAATTAAAAGTTTTCCTTCTGGATATGCTCATTTTTCTGGCTTGGTCTCCACAATTTAAGTCTCTGAGATTCAACGCACAGTTGGTTAGCGGTTGTAGACACTAACGACTGATGCAAGAAATCATTCAGGATTCTTCTGGCAATGCTGGTAAAAGCTTTATTAGTATGATCCAAAAATGGCTTGCAAAATCTTTTGCTCGTCACGAAAACTCAAGTACGCTTTCATCGTAGCTTTTATGGTATTGTATTGATTAGTTCAAAAATTATAGTGAAGATCATTTGAAACTTCAGGCATGGTTTATATAGAAACGCTTCTCATTACTACATAACCATATTTGTATTTAAGAATATAATTAAATGGCAAGTTGCTTTTGGGGAGTGAGGGTTAGCACTTTCGTAAATGTACTATACACAATAACTGTAAGGTTTCTGCTGTATTATTTGCAAAGCGTAATTCCAGCTTCAATTTTCATTATTCAGAAAACGTATCTCACCAAATTTAGTTGGAGATGCAAGGTCAAAAATAAGATAAAATAAATTCTCAAGAAATTGCTTAAGGTCTAGACCAGATTCTGGATGAACTGACGAGATACAATTTCTCATAGATATCAACATAATCTTTTCTTGTGATATCAAACATGTACGACTGGTTATCCAGCGGTTTATCGTTTATTTTGAACGTTGCACTGATTAAATTCTGAGGTGTAAATATGAAGGAGATTTTGTGATGATATCGGATATCCTTGACGACGGGGCTAAAGCAACACTTACCTGGCGTGGTAATTAAGTATTGTTGTAAACTGTATCACTGCAGTAATCTACTGTATTCGATAAATGTGAAGCAATTTCCTTTCCGTGTCAGAGTACTTGTAAATAACTATCGTTTGTTTGTGAGACGCACTAAAATCCTTATTTAATTTAACGCGCTTTAGTAACATGCAATTGGTATGATACAGGATTAGTACTGGTATTTGCATCTCCATCAAAATGGAATGCGGGATTTAAACGGTGGAGAGTAAGCTTAAAATTCATGAAGGGGGGAAGCGTGGACCGTTTGAAAAGCTAATGTTCGGAGTTCCTTGCAGAATGAACGTTTGATTATATCTTTTGTAAAGTTACTTCTCTGCGTATACCTTGTTTTGATTGCGATAGAGTGGATGTAGTATCGTACATGCACATTTCTAGAACCACGTTGTTTTATTTTAAGTTTTAGACTTATTTAGATGCTGATTAATAAAACTTCTGAGCGCGTAGGTATTATCTGGTGCGAATGTCAGCGTTTCGCAAAATTCGAGCTGAACGCTCTGACTACCTGACCTTACTCTTTTATACGTTGCGTTAACACGTGCAAAACGATTAAACGACATTTTATTAGTAAATCACCCTCTAGCACTCGATTTATATCCTCATGATTCATTCGCATTTAATCAAAAGAAACTAGATAGTGAACGATTGGAATGTTTAGCAGAAAATATTTGAAATGGAAAAAGACGCAGACGTACAGAAAAGATTTAAATCCCAATTTACAGTTAAAACAGCAGGACGATATTTCCATCATTAAAATTACAATGTTCATCGGCAATATTAATTCCAATTCAAATCCAAAACAACAAACGTCATGTTTTTCACAATTTCCAAAATGTTCTGCAACGACCACGGTTCTTACGTCCATTTTATCCAGAATCTGGACAACGAACGGGATCATCCTTACCTGTCTGCCACAGGAAATAGTAACGTCAGCCTTCACCACCCAGGCTCAATTTTTACTGCGCACATTTTTATACATGACAGTGTACCGTATGAAATAAGTAACCATGAAAGCCATCTTTTAAACTGATATTAAAGCAGCTGAGGGGCCCAGTCAGAGGATGTCAGCGGTTATTAATGTCATCCCATTTATCCCGAATGGAGTAAGTCTGAAATCAAGAAGCATTCAAGAGATACCAATGTATTTTATGAGCTCTGTACATTTTGCTACCGGGAGAAAAATCATTTTAAAGTGGCAAAAAATAGATCACAAGCCAACTGGTGAACCACAAAGAGAAATGATGCCAAGAAAGATCAAGATCATAAGAGATTACGTTTGTATGTATGCTTAAAAATATAATATACTGGCTTGTAATTTATCATTTTAATATAAATAATATTTATTAATTTATTCACTTATAATATCATTGTCATTGGCATTATTATCACTGTCAGCATTATCACCATTACTCGCTGTCCTAGTACTCGTTGAGTCCAGGGCTGCAAATAGGTCTAAAAAGATTTTGTACTATCTTGAACATCATATTGCTGTCCTCTGGCATAAAAAAATCTTCGTGCTTTTGTAATAAATTTTAAGCTACGGGCGCATAACTGATACAGCTCTAGAGGCTGTGTTGGATAATCAGTGTTCAATGCAATGAAGAGAAAGTGAAGCGGTCTTGTCATCGCCAGTTCTGCAAAGCTCTCATGAAAGCCACCGATCAATAAAAGTCCATCCGTTAATTCCCTTATCAGATCCAGATTAGATTTGGTTTCGTGTACTCGTTCAGCTCCTTCTACAAGGTGAAACTATATGTGCTCGAGGCACAAGAAAGTTCCCAAGGAGGAAACCATGTTGGTTTTTAAAGTTTCAGTGGTGTTAGATTCTTAAAACAAGCACAAGCATCTTGTACTTCTAGTATACACAAAGTCCGATAATGTTTTTTTACTGAATCAATGATATTCTCTACTCCATCATCATCCGTTTCACAGTTGACCATTTGCTTAGGCAGCTCGTAAAATATATCTTAAACATCTTGAAATTCTTCAAATTTTCACGCACACTTTTTTCACAATTGCAGCGTAAAATAAACGTTTAATTATAAATTGCAAAGCGTGTATAAATACGGTTTAAATAATACCTGACAATTTCTTTCATGTGTCCGATTCTAAGTGCCTAATTGCGTTAGATATCAGCAAATAATATTTATATTGCTCTATTTGAATACTTTTAGATAAAAAAGATGGCTAATCATATCTTTAATTGTTAATGAATCATCTTGAAAGTGATAACGCAAGGAGCTGCTGTTGGCTATGTAGAATCGTAAGATAATTTAGATATTCTTATCCATAAATTTTGCATTCATTTAATCAAAATTCAATCATATAGACGTATTTTATAATCGCGTTGATTAAATATTATAATGGCATGTTTAAAGCATTTAATTGGTCCTGACATTCATTCAATCAACCAACACTAGAGACAAAGAGTGTGTGTGTGTGGATTTTTAATTGTTTCAAAACCAACGGATTTATATACTACGGGAGTTTTGCCATATTGGGATGTTTGCCCTGTGCCAAGAATTTGTTATACAATCTTGTGTAGACATCCGAAAATTGGTCGAAATCGGTTATAAAACTATATAATCCAACAAAAAACTGATAATTTTCAGTTCTTAGCCCTCTTGTCTCCGCACTATGGTAATAAGAGCGACAATATTGGAAGACCAAAGTATCCAAATATTATTTTTGCCAGTCTTACGTGTCTTCATTTTAATGTGGAGAAACTATGATTGGCGGTGATGGTTGGCCACTTGATTGGTTGGTAAAAGTTGGTAAAATCTAACTTTAGTTGATTATGAGGGGGAGTTAAATGTAGTGGGGAAGTATGCCGTCCTACGTGCCATTCAGAGACATTTTTTTCCAAAGCATGCTTGGTCATTCGTAAAATCAAAGTCATGGTCAAAGCGATTAAATGATGGGCTAAAACAATCTGGAATGCCAGTTTCCGGTTGGGTGTATTCATATGGAAGTATGAAACGTCTCAGCAGATTGATGAAGTGAGCTTGGCTGTACCCATGGCCGAGATAACAAGTAATGACAGATAAATATGTTGCAAGAAACTACTGCTTGGTACAATATTATTTATTGATTCACTTAAATGAACTCAAAAAGCGTAGATGTCAAAACATCTAAAATATTTTTAACGAATATTTGAAAGATGAAGAGAATATCCTACAACAAATTTACCCCAATCATCCAAGCGAATTGTTAGAAAGGTAAGCATTTACACATAATTTATATCATTTCACCAATTATCATTTTAGAATAATTTTGTGACATTTGTTTTATAGTGAACATATACAATATCCAACTGTGCACTTACGTCTCAGCAAGCCCAAAATGTTTTCCAGCATACAAAAACAATCCAAACTTGTAAAAAATGTAAATTTTTCTGTGAAACTGAAGTGTACAAGAATAATTACTGTGAATGAGACTGCGCCAAACTGAATGATGACCTGCCACTATTGAAGTTTCACTGAATTCAAAGCAGAATTTGATACGATTCAACATGCTGTGCAATCAATGTTTGAAATAATCAAACCATCGTTAACCAAACCTCATTAACATTCTTAAGCAGTATGTTGCTTTTTTCGCAACATAAAATTTCAAATAGTGCTATATGCACAGTTGTTGCAACTTGATAAGAACGAAATCGTAAAACGCTTTATTTGTATGCCATAAACAAATATTTTGCATACGACACGAGTAGATAAAGCATGTTATTTTAGTTTAAATTTTATTGATACATTTATTAGTGTGTTTGTAGAGGGAACTTTATCTTAGTTTTGCTAGATGTTCCTGAGGTTAGCCGTTCAATTGTTCAGTTTATTATGCTGACACCTTGGCCCAAATTCGTTATGGCAAAAAAGTGAGTATTGAGGGCTGAGTCGCCGTCAGTTTCACCGTTTTCGCATTCGTAA
>JAQFYG010002549.1:0-14466 GCA_034694325.1 Entomobrya corticalis
TGACTTCCAATTCTCGCAAGTTTACATTTCCTTAGCTTTTTGCAAATTGCGTGATTGAGGATAATGCATAGTCCTGATTGCGGAGATTCTCCCATAATTTATAAACGTACCAACTAGGCATAGATTCTTTTTCTTTTGGTTTCATTTTAAATCAGCATACGTTTACCTTTTGCATAAAAAAGTCTGTTGGGATATTGAGTCGTTTTAAAAATTGAATAAAATTGCTACATAATAACGGCCTTAGTAAACCGCCAGTTACATTATACACAACAAAATCTAATATATTGACTTGCATCTGCAATTTAAAAATCTTTTCTGTGACTACAACAAAGATGTTTCAATTAACACCACATTCACCGAGATGATTAAGTACTTTCAAATTAGTTTATAGAGATAATCAAATTCTTTAACTACTCTATCCATTTTTTTCTCTTAGGTATGTATACAAATCCACCACTTATAGGCCAGACAAATGACCTGAATCTCAGTTCTTAAGGTGTCTGCGGATGATATAATAATACAAATGTTGAATATGATTTAATTTGAACAGTGTCATGAAATGCTTCAAGTTAATCAAAAATATCCACTTTCGAGTGGTTTTGGGGTCCATACTTTCCTCCGGGTGTTTATGCATGTTTGCTTGTAAAAATGCTGCAAACATTCATAAACAAAAAAAACTTGTAAGTAGAAATACCGTTGTTTTTCAAAATTATATATTTTTCCACTTTGTAATCGAAGAAAACAGAAAAAAATAAGGGAACGAGATGTGAGTGGTGGTGAGTGGAGGAAAAACTTTGACAAAAGACAATTGTAATGAACATATGCAGATATCACTTTTTTTATATTCCAGACGCCCTGCTTGTTTTTGGAAAGAAGGAAAAAGAGAACTATGCCTATATTATAATTGTAAGTAAAGATGAGATGTTTGTGTGATATTGAGAAAAGGAATTTTGTGCATACATTATGATGAAATGATGAGATGAGATGTGTATTTTTGGAATATGAAAAAAATATGTGTTTATGATGGTGTTTTCTTAAAATCTAATTACATGAAAGAGTATGCTTGAGAAAAAGATGGGCAGACACCGAGAACAAGAGCTTTTTTTGCTTCCATTCCGTTTTTTATTGAAAATGGCTTGGTAGAGTCGAGGTCCTTTACTCTTGTTTATTTTTATGGTAGATAAAGATATTTTTTATTTAAGTAGTTATTATTTTGAACCAAAAACAGTAAAATTAATTAAGCTGTGAAATGGCCCGTTCCAAGCAGACAGCAAGAAAAAGGGTAGGAAAAAATTAAGACCTGTGATATTATTTAAACAATATATATAATATTAGGTAGTTAAATATTGTTGAAGTGGGTATAAAATGTTTTGCTATTTTCAAGATTCCACCAAGCCAGCCCGCTATCAGCAATGCTAGTAATGCTACTGCTGCATAATCAGAAAACACTGATAAATCCCCGGCAAGACCAGCGTGGAAAATCGGCGGAGGGGAAAAGGCCCCCCGGAAACATACTGCAGCCTTTGATTTTGCTGCTGCAAAAAGCGTTGCTTTGGAGGGTAAAAAACCGGACTCACTACTACAAAATCAAGGACATCAACGTGCACGTGCTGAAAAACAGCAAACGGGAAATAAAAAAAGGACCAGCACTTCACAGCGGGCAAGTTCAAGTATTCACTGTTAATTGTGAATCACCTTTACTGTTTTTTACTGATCTTAAATTTATCTATGTACTTAAACGTTACAGGCCGCGTCGCTGTGAAGAGAAAAGCGGCAACTGTCTTGCCTGCGGAGCTTCAAAAAGCCTTGGAAACAGCAAAAAAGTTAAAGGTAACTATACTAAATAAGTTGGCCATAACAATAGTATACTACAGTATAAATTAAACGAAAATTTAAATTAAATGCATTTTATCCAACGATTATTGCAGGTAACTATTCCTCCCCCTCCACCGCCATTTTTGGAAGAGCTTAAGCTTTTTCTTACATCCATGCGAATTAAGGGAATCACTATAAATGGGGAAGAGCGTCGCAAGTTCACCGGGGATAGGAATAGAACAATCGTAAGATACTGAACAGTTTAATTTATATTCTTACTAATAATGTAATATCTGATGCTTCAAGAATTAATGTGGTTGTCATTGTTATTTTGTATAGAACGATGAGAGATTTTTCCATGGAATCGGGGACCACCAAGCTAATATATTCCTTAACATTGAGGGATACGAGCATTTCAATGACGGTAAAGCTCTACACGGAAAAGCACTTCAGAAAAGAACCCCGTGGTGACCATGGCCGGAACGTATCGATTTTTGAGTGCAGTTAACACAATTAATCAAAAAACCATAATGGTCAACCCAGATGACACTGAGGAGGAATTGCTCCGCCGATATTCTAAAAAATATAACGACAAGCGTAAATCTCCTCGACCTAAAGTGCATTCTGGAGGACATGGTTATAACAGGAAAACTGGCGTGGTGTGCATTGTTGATTTCAAAAAAGACGATTGGAGGAGGCTCAACCAGTTTCGGTGACAAGGCAAACAAAGACTAATAATTATCTCGATGGAATACGTACAGGCGACATGGATGGGTAGTCAAAATTTTGTTGGAAACCGAGTAGTCTCCTGGGACCCTCCTCTTGAACTTCCTATCACTCGGGTTTAATTGCTATACAAGGAAACGTTGTCAGTTTTTACGACATTAACAATTTTGCATTTTGTCTTGACAACTGGGTCCTTTTGTTCGTTCAAATGACAAAGCGGGTAGTCTTGCCGAACATTTTGAGACGTTTAGGTCTAACAGTTGGGAAAGATGCCAAGTTTGATATCCAAAGACATTGCGGCTACAAGACCCCAAGATATATAAGCGTTGTGGACATTGAGCACAGGGGGAATGCATGTTTGTTTCCTCATGTATTCCACTTTTGCTCAATACCTACGAGCTTTTTGCAACGCTGGAAAAACAAGCTGTTTTTTTGTGGGCTACTTGTTACTCTTACCATTGCGTTTTGCTATTTTTAATGCAAGGTAAGCGTAACAACTTGCTTGCTATATATAAACCCAGCAGACAGCAAAGTTCAATGTCATCATTATCATCAAAGCTTTTCATGCCTCCACCACCACCACTTTATTATGCATGTAAACATGCATGAACACACGTAAGAATACATGGACGCCAAAACCATTCAAAAGTGGATATTTTTGATTTACCGCTTCAAGTATAGACCGCCAGTGCTTTGGTGATATCGCTCTACAGAAAAATGCTATTTGGCTCTCATAAACATTTTGCTTTAAAAGAAAATAATGGGTATTTAAAATAAGTTGTCGATGCGATTTTGCGAAAAGAACGTGCGAATTAAAAACGACGGATATATTTTGATGATGTCCCTTTACAATATAAAAATTTAAAATATAACCTTTATGTGTGGTGGTAGGTAGAAATCGTCGAAGCATAATAGACAATGACTATGATCTGTGGAAAGTTCTTCCTCTAAATCTTCTATGTTATTCACGAACACTATAGTTTCGTCTGCCTCCTTGGCCTCGACAAATATTGGTTGAAAAGTCTGGTAACGGTAAATGCATTTGTCAACTGAATTCAAGAGGAATTCAAGTCAAGAGGATTCAATGAATGACGATTTTGTAGCCAGTAAAAAACTAATGGACTTAAACTGAACTGATTAATAACTGACAATAGAATGAACAACAGTCATGTTTCAAAATCAATGCAATAGAAAGAAAGAAAAACAAAACACGCTGGCACGAATTACAAGTCCAACTCAACAATCTGTATCTCTAATTATCTGTGTGTAGCACAATGAGAAAGAAAGCTCCAATCCAACCCGCTTTGGTACCAAAAAAACAAGCGTGATCAAGTCACGTGAGAGAAACGAAGATGAGTGCTGTTATAAAACAAGTAAAAACGTATCTCGTAATAGCGAAAGAAACAAATCTCGTAATTACGAAAAAACGAATCTCGTAATTACAAAAAAACGGATCTCGTAATTACGAAAAAGCGAATCTTATGGTTACGAAAAAACGAGTCTCGAAATTACAAAAGAAAAGTATCTTGTAATCCCGAAAGAAACAAATCTCGTAATCCCATTAATGGTAGAAACGTTTATGACGCTTCAGGACCAATTGCGATGCCGGATTACGATTTTTCGCATGGCGCTTTAACAAAATTTGATAAGTATTCAACCCTATATCGAAATATGCAATGGAAAAAAAATTTCACTTTTTGACCTCTGGTGACCTATAAATTACGATTTGACATGTAGTGTCTTGACAAAAGTTGATCAGCGTTGTCTTATCTATCGAAATATACGATGAAAAAATTTTGTTCATAAGTCGGCATGTGACCTTGTCTGACCTGCCGTTTCCGGTGTGATTGACCAAGAGCGCTGAAATACACTAGCGATCAAACTTATGATGTAAGGAGTCTATATACGAAGTTTGAAGATGGAAGGTCTAACAGTTGAAGAGTTAGAGCGCGAAAAGTCGGACAGACAGACAGACAAACAAACTAATCACATAACTACGATTCGAAATCTCATCTTCGTAATAAAATGTTATTCTGGTTGCCGTATGAAAACAGGGACACCATGAATCCTGTTTCGAGACAGCTTGTCTTTGCTCGGGTTTAACCAATAAATCCAGCAATCAATTATTAGCCACCCTACGTCACCGTTTCTACTTAATTTCCAATTTGATCCATTTAAGTTCTTAGCATTTTTCTTGAACCGCCCCATATATTTTATACGTCTTTCTCGCTACGCCACTCACTGCGCATGATTTACAGCTACTGTTATTAATAGATTGAACTGAATCACCAGGCTCTCTTCTCTTATTTTGTCTTGCTCATTTGCATAAATTGATAAGAGAATTTTTTATCAACCTTTTTTGAGCTTCCAAATTGCATAATTTAATAAGAGAGTTTATCGAAAATAAAAAAGGTTGAAAAAAACTCCCTTATCAAATTATGCTAATAGGAAGCTCAAAAAAGGTTTTAAAAAAATTTGCTTATCATTTTATGCAAATGAGCAAGATAAAATAAGAGATAAGAGCCTGTTGATTCAGTTCAATCTATTTATTACAGAAGCTGCACTTGCCAAATCCACAGGTTAAAACAATAGTTCACTTATAATCCTTCGATCCATCCCATAGTTGAATCCACGCACACGCATTAAACTTTTACCTTTTTCTCTCAAACAAGCACGCAGACTACAACTACCTGAAAAACAAACAAAACACCGCACAAATTTTTATCCCTGAGGAAATAATCCTTTTTTTCATTTTCTTGTCTCTTTACTTTGAAATCATCTGGTTCTGGTTTACAGGTATTTCTGGTGCAGAGCTTGCAACGCTTTTTGTGGTGCGGTCGTTCTAGTTGGTAGTCTTTCTTCGCCTTGCAGCTTTGCAGTTAAGTTGTCATGTCAACAACGTGGACCGTATTCCGTCCCTTCTGAATTTTTACAAGAAGTTTATAATCCCTTCTGTTCGCGACTTATCTCGACAATGTATTCATTGTTGAATCGTCTTCCTTTTTGTTTTGTGTCCTTTTTGAATTGTTGCTCTTCTTATTTTTGAACTGTAGAAGAAACCTTAAACAAAATAGAATATTATTTTTAATTGTTAATTTGGTCGAACTTTAGAATATTTTTTGATACATTTAAAATAAATTAATTTATCGTTTGGTAGCTTTCTGAGGAAGACAATAATTTAGTTTTTCGGCGAAATGTTCGGTAGGAAAGTTCATAAGGAAGTAGGCCCCGGTTCAAGCAAGTTGTTTTTTAATTGGAATATTTTGTAGCAAAAATAAAAAAGTAGTTGATAGTTTAGGTTATTTATTTAGAAAAGGTAATCATACAACTGGCTGGCGGCAGGTGGGAAGATGTTGCGACAGAAGCAGACGTTCCCGGAAACTGTGCAGTTGTATGTGTCCGGACCTAAATCGATACTTACCGAGCCGGTCACTGCTGACGCCAGATTGAGCCAGATTGAGTCCCGACCACGAGAAATGATCAATGTTTTTAACGTTGTGGCGTGCCAATCAATGTTGTTTTGGACACTCATAGACTCAATTGTGACGCCACTGTCTATTGTCAACCTTTTCAGTGAGCGATCAACATTCCGGATAAGATGACAAATTTCAGGAGTTATTCATTCTTGTGGGTAATGACCAGTTGCAAGAAGGTCAAGTTTTTTTAATTTGAAGCTTCGTGTGGTCGTGTTTCCTTTTAATTCGTATGGAAATCAGCATTTTCTCAATGTACTTGCCATAAACCGCATTGTAAACTTTGAAAGTTGCAGTGTTTGGAAGTGACTAAACAGCTCCATCCAAGAAATAAGTAACTGTTCATAATTTAGGTCAAGCTCGAGATACTTCAAATTCTTGTGTTCGCCAAACTTGGGTTCTTGGAACTTTTCTGGCTCCACCGGTGACGTCACATGCCATCGACAATGCATGTATTTTATGGCGATCGTTTTCAGATTTGGGAACCACTTAAAAATAACATTTGGAAATATATTGAGATAATCACAATAACAGTCACTCAACTTCAAAACTGTTATGAAATCACCACAAATTTGTCAGAACTGTTCAAATTGATCGTCTAATTTTCTGATGGGCTTTAAAGAATGATCAGTAATTGGTAGTTGGACGTAATTAAGAAACTTGTTTACTGTCGTGAGTGGTAACTTCTTGCTCTTATAACATTCAGGTTGCCAGTAAAACTCGTGGTCCGATTCTGTGAGATGATCGGATCGGAAAGTGATCGTCACGGAAGAGCGCCAAGATTGGAGAGAGAGGTCACGCCAGAATTTGGAGACGCTATTGCAAAATGTTTGTGAGTATTGACTTTTAGGCTTAGCTTTTAGGCGGTACGAAATGCAGCAAACCGGTTATTTGTGAAGTGCATGCCAATAAAAGTCCAAAATTTCAGAATTAAAATTTTCGAAAAATTGCAAAAAATGCAACATTTACTCGATTCAAGATCTCATAACGCAAATGTCATTTACTATATCTTAGAAGTAGTTATATTTTTACTTACCATACATTGTTTCGCAGAAAGTATTGTCTTTAGATTTTGAAAATGTTTATTTTAACTAAATTTATTTTAACTTTAAACATTTTTTATAAATGGGCAAATTTACCGGAAGTCAAGTTCAATTCTCTGTAAATTCTGCATACATTTTTGTAACAAAATGAAACTTGCTACACAGACGCACTTATTTATAGTTGTTTTGGATATGTAATAATATTTTGGTTTTTGAGACTTTCTCTAAAAATGAGAATTTTTTGAAAATTAAATTTTTCGAATATTTTCGCGTGTACAGAAAAATATTTTTGTTGCTCAAAGAGGAACTTTTTTTACAACATTGTAGTTATATGATCAGACAGAACAAACTCTTAGCTAAATTGTGTATTTTTTAGTTTTGCCGTTTATTGCCTGTGTTGGTGAGGCAGCGGTTTGGAAAAACACAGTCACCAAAAAAATTGCGAATATAATTATTTATTCTGTCATAATCTAAGACAATGGCGGTTATATTTCCATGGTGGGTGGGTCTTGTAATTTCTTATCTTCACTAAGAGTTTCAGCATTCGAGTCAAAACCGTTTTTGAGAAAAATAATTTTTTGTCAATTTTTGACCCAGTTGGTGTCAACCCTTCCCCTCGGCCACCGGAAGTATAAAATCAATTTTTTTTGCTGTATCGTGTTTTCCAATCATAGAGCTAAAAATTGACACTATTTGCAAAAACTCGAAAATTTAAAGTTAGACGGCTGAAAAAATATACTGTATATAGAATCAGTGTGGCACAGAAAACAGGCTCATCATGATAGGCATGAAAACGAAACATTCTTCATCATATAATACCAGAATTACAAGCTTAATATAGCCCAAATTTCACACAAATCAAATTTGAGAGCAATGTAATGGTATTTACCATTTATTTTAAAAGCGTCACTAGTCAATAATAAAGAATCAGTAAAATTAAATGTGGATGCATTCTATTTATTTTCTAGTTGACAGGTATTCACAATCAAAATTGGCTTTCATGAAAATAACACTTTCTCTCGTCCGTAACCTGTATGGTGTTTGAAGAAAATTTATGAATTTTAAGAATCTCATGTCACAATTAGCTTTTACAGTAACTATCAATCGGTGCAGTCTGGTATTTTTCACGAATAGTAATTTGTGTATAATCATTGGAAAATTTAAAAAATAAATTCAAATTTACTTTGAAACCGGTAAAGGTGAATTAGCAATTAAATTAAACGGAAATTGAAGCAGTACAAATTATTTATCTTATATTGATGGATCTCATGCGTTCAATGATGAAAGTTAATAAGAAAGAAATTCCAAGATGAAATAACAAATATAGTAATATTAAATCAATTCAGTGGATCTACTCTGCCACTAATTTAAATTATAGCTAGGTTAATTATAGTACTAATCTGTAGTTTTATTCGTAGTATTTCCTTGCATTTGTACAGCTTGTCAGCATTTAAATGCTAAACCCCATGTTAAAGTTTGTACCCGATTAAATGCAAAATCCAATGTCAAAATGTTAGGCGCTAAACCATATGTTAAAAATACGGTCACTGCTAAATCTCATGCTTAAGATTATAAATGCTGAATCTTTTCATCAACCTTGTCTCTTATTTGTTTCAAATTCTAAACCTATGACGAAAATACCCCTACGGCTGAACCCGTGTTAAAAAGATTTATACATAATGATGGGAGGAATAAAGTAGCCGAGCTACTGGGAACGAGTGTTGGGTCACTTTGTGTAAGATTGGATGTGTTTTTGTGAGGATCAGCGTTGTTGAGATAAGGGGTGGTGTGACACTATGCAGATTTACCGGTAAAATGTTGATGCTCGTTCAGAATGCAAAATAAATGTTGTGGAGACTTTAGAAGTTTTAGTTTAAAAGTCAAAATAAACGTATTGGAATATTATTGAAACGGACTTGAAATAAATACTGCAAAATACAGAAAAATGCAACTGCTTTGAGCTACAATCGTCTTGAGCGTGAATGTGATACTTAATTGAGAAATCTTGAAATTGCATGAAATTGGATTGCTTGTATAGGTTTATATTGAGTCAGAAGTTGAGTTAAGAATGCATGAACATTAAATAGGTAAAATATAGTTAACAGGAATGAATGACATATTTTAGTACAAAATAGTACATGAACAAAGGTAGGTTTTAATGGTTTACAGTTAGGTTAGATTTTCCTGAATGCATAATTAGTGTGAATATTTTGAAGTGAACAGTGAAAATAGGAACAATATTGCTGTGACATTGCATGAAAGGAAAAGTTGACATTGGTAAAAGAAACATTGTACAAAGGTAAAAACTGGTATTTTAAGAATAGAAAAATGACCTGCATAAATAATTGGTTGAAAATTGGTAAGAGTAAAACATTGGAGTGGAATGAAATGTCGTAAAATTATTTCGGTTCATATTATATTACATATTACATGCGCAAGTATAGCCCAACAACAAAGGAAACGTAGTACTCGATGGATTAGTCAAAGGGTGTACGCTGGCTTACTCAAAAGGGCGTACCCTGGATTACGCAAAGGGCGTATGTATGAATGTGATGTTGAACAGCACATATTTGTCATATTAGTAAAAAACGAGAACTAAACTGCACCAAATTTACATAATGTGTAAACTAGGTCAAATTATAAAAAACACTAAACAATCGACACAAAACGACTAAGAACACGTTCAAGCACATACAAAACCCTAAAAAAAGCCGTTTACATGCCAAACCAGATGCTCAAATATTAAAACCCCATGTTAAGCTGCTTACATGTTACATTGTGTCCACCCCACTTCAATATTACATTAGTATCACAAAGGTCTATTTACGGGCAAATCATAGTACACAGAAAAAAACATCAAGCATTACAAGCTTGTGAGAGTAAAAAGATCAGTGTACGGTGCCATGTAACGTTTTTCAACGTACACTTGACATGTAATTTTAGTTGTCTTTCATAATAATACAAATCGATAATTTATCTCGTATAAAAACGAGAAGATGTTCGCAATTTGTATGCAAATCCCATACTAAAGTTTGTTTCTACCATAATTGTAATCTTACCCTATGTTATTAGTTGCATGCTAACCCCACGTTAAGTGATTTCATGCTAACAAAACAGTAAATCTGTTCGTTTTCAAATGCTCACTATTCAATTGTAATATTGTTATAAATTATTGAATATTAAAAAAATATTAGTTTGTCATGCTTATGATAGAGAAACTGTATATTCGTTATTTAAAAATGCATTTCACAGGGTTCACAAAGAATTAACCGAACTATAAACTGAAATGTTATATAGTTAATATATTTATCAAAAATTTACGTATGAAAAATTAAAACGAAACGAAAGCACTAAAAAACGTTTGTGAAATACAAACTTTTCTTTATGTTCCTTCCGCTACTTTTGATTTCTCAAAACCAAAGAAAATAAATTGAGTCAAATCAACATAAAGTGTAATGCAGGTAGTTTTGTAGTTAGTACGATAAAAGGCTACATACACATTATTTTCGTTTACGATATTGTTACTATGGAGTTTGTGTTTGTTTACTCAGTTTTGTGTTAATTTTCAATGAAACTTGTTACTACAATATTTTGTGCCGGTAATAAAAAACCGGGACAAAGCAGACCATTTGAATTTTATTCGAAAAACGGTTATGCCGATTGCCAACATAACAAATTAGAAGCGAAACTTGTTTTTACAAATGTATTTTAGTTATTGCTTCACTTTTCTGATAAGAGCATGACATTCATGGAAAGACACGCAAACAAAAACTCAAAAACCAATAAAGCAATAACATTTACAAGCTTACACTATACTTAAATTTAAAAATATGGTTAAAAGTGGTTTAATGGAAATACTTTTATATCAACACTGTCAGTCAAATCGCCTTCTAGTTTATGTATACTAATACTAATAATTAATTTTGATGATTATTTTTGCTTTCGTTTTGAAACTAGAATTAAAGCGAATTTTAATAAAGCAAAGAAAATTAACATTTAAAAAATTAATTCAATTACAGTATACACGAATTTGTAATTTAATCATTCAGTTTTTTTCTAAATTCTGCCTGCCTGGAATACGAGATGCATTGTTCAGTTCCAGTAACAAAATAAACGGCTGGCTTATAGTCAACGAGCCTGATAAAGTTGTGAACAATAAAACGAAATGGTATGATAGTAAAACTTTGTTTGAAGTAAATCATTTATCAATAAAAACCGGTAATATGCCTGTAGTTTTGCGACAAATACATACATTTTATGCAAATTAATAGGATTAAAGTTTAAACAATGAATGAAGTTTAATAGTAAATGTTTGGTTTGGTTTTACCTACTGCTAAATAATATACATATTAGGAATTATTGAGCATGAATGTATACAATATCACATGCTTTGAAGCAATATAATAAAGTACTTAAGCATTATTAATTTGAAAATTTTTATTATAAGTGTGAAAAATAGTATCAGGCTAATAAAACTTTTAGTTATTTCCCTACAATTGTGCTTATCAAACGTGACGACTGCACTAATTCTTACTACAGCAAATGCACTACAAAAGAATTTTAACGATAAAAATATTTCATATAAAAACATAAAGTACCTTATACTGTTTATTTTAATGCGTTGCGATACACTTATGCTTTGGCGTTTTACAAAACCTTAAGAGAACCGTGTCTATTGGTATCTCCAGTAGCATGAAATTGATGATAACCCAACTTTAGTGGAAAGATATCAGATAAGTATCCCAACTTTATTTGAAAGATGTCAAAAAAGTATTCCAACTAGTAGAAAAAATATTGCACCGTTGGGTCATGTGGAGCTGCGTACAAATTAGTGACAAAATATTAGGTTTTTAGAAAGCAGCGATAGCGTCTTTTAAAATTTTCATGCAAAAACGAGAAATTTTTTTCTTGGCACTTGCGTGTTCGGACTGGTAATGTAGAAAGTCACTTGAACTTAGCATTTTAAATGAAGAGCGCAGCTTTTATCTCCTATTTCTTATCACTTATATGCATATGACTGAGAAAGGACGTTTTTTATCTCGAAAAAAAATATCAAAACAATTTTTTTGGGGCAAAAAAGCTCCCTTATCAGTTTATGCAAATAAGTAGATAAAAATAAGATATAAAAGATTAAAATTTCATTTAAAATCTAAAGGTCTGAAAACTTCGTAGGACGAAGGCAGATGTGAGGATATTGCTAAAGGTTTATCATGGTGTGCCGTTCTGCAGCAAGATTCTAAATGTGCTTTAGAGGTCGTCGTCAGGCACTTGGAAGGAGATACAAACAGTAAAAAGTACTGGAATAATTTAGGTTTGGGCTAAACCGCTGTTGACGTTTAAGTTCTACCGCCGAGTCAAGTAAGCTTTTGTCGATTAAAACGTCATTAGTTAAGTCCACAAGTGCTTATGTGGGTGGTTGCTTTGTTGCTTAGACACCTTGTTACTCGTGGTGTGATGTCTTTATTCGACTTATGGTTAGAGATACGCCATTTTAAAGTTTGACTATCACAGGTTTAAAAGTGCTCTAGCAGTCACTGCCTAAGGCGTCTTTGAGGATAGAACAGATAGATAAGGGGCAAAAACTACTGGACTTGAAAAGACGTTGTTTATTGAAGTCGCTATAGTTATCCTGAAAAATGTAGCAAACACTACTGAGGAAAATATTATAAATTAAAAACTTAAAAATTTTGCTGCTAATTGTATCAAGAGCAATGATTCGTAAACATAAATGGCAAATAAGTTATCGGTTGCATAAGCGTCAGCGCCCAAATAACCAGTTGTTTTATCATTTCCAAATCATTGCGAACACAGAAACAATGAGCCCGTTCTTCATAAAAAGCCTCGCCGAATTAAAGAAATCTTTTACTGACTAAGATTAACGGGATTAATGAACTATAAATATCTTAGATTTCTGCATCATTTTGAATGTTAAGTTCTAGTCTTCTATATTTTGGTTTGATCTTCATGATAAGTTATTTCTGATATAAAGATCAGAGTTCCAAATAAAAAAATGCAATAATGCGTTTTTCAGACTTCAAAAAATTTCTCATTTATGTTTGATTAAATGTAACTATTTTAATACTGGAAGGTGTACAAAAAATGTAACTTATATGAAAAAATGTAAAATATTGTTGGGTCATTAGGATATTAACCAAAAATCAATATTTGTGAATTTCTTTAGCACAATATAGCAAAAGCCGATGGTACATCATTTTGTTATCTTAAAAAGAAGGTTGCACATACATCCAATGTTAAATCTGCTAAACTAATTGATTGTCGAAATGATTTTGCAATTTTCGGTAAGACAATAAAAATATCTTCATGATGATGTATCAGAATAAGAGATGTGAGTGGCAGTTGAGAAATTAATCAACAAAGTAAAAATAGACACTAAAGGTATTTCAAAAACTAACGACCAAAGCGATTAGGACTTTTTGTCCGTTTTAAACTTTCTCAAATTCTTTAAACATACGCACAGTTGGGACCTGAGTTTATACGTTTCATCAAGGTATAATATAAGCTACAAGTTAAGATAATAGACTTCAAAATGTTCTTTAAAATATGAGCACAAGACTGTTATAAAAATTACAAAAAACATGAGATGTACACTGAGATGAGAACAAAAGACCTGAAAAACAGCTAAATCCACTAGTTACGAAACAGTTTGCTGGCACAGCGGTCAACCGGCTTTAGAAGTTTTTAAAGTTATTTCTAAAAAGCCTTATTACTGGGCTACCTAGTGACACTTTTATTTTTACCATATTGTAGTTTTTTAAGAAATGCTGAAGAATTGTAGAACATCTTTTATTTGGCGAGGCTCTTTATTCCTGATCCTCTAGATTCAAAAATTATAAAGTAAGTACTTATGCATTTTGGTTACATCAATTTTAATAGATCGTCTTGACAATGTAGGAATATAAGTCAGAAATATTTTGTTGGTGATGTACAACTTTCAAAAATTACTTAATTCTAAAATTTGCATACAGAAATTTGATAAAAACTAAAAATTATTTGACATTAATCATTATTATATTATTTTGACTTATAATAAATTAGTAATTCTAAACACATATTTACAAAAAAGTGCGTAATCTTCTTTTTAATTTTGTTTTATTTTGTTTGTTTGTGTGCCTCAAACTAAAGTTACTGCTAATATTTAGTACAGGGGTGTTCTTTTTAAGTTTATCTGTCAAACGGTATAAGCTATTTTCAATGATAAGCATCAAACCTATTTTGATACTGTTACAAAGATTTTTAATTTGCGGGCAGCTTTTTATACAGGACCATTTGGAAACGTTGTGAAATGTTTTCAACTTAGTACTCAATCTTTCAACAATAAATACGGGAATCACAAATGCACAACAAATGAACATAGTATAAAATACAATGCTAATATTTCCTTGCAAGGA
>JAQFYG010002550.1:0-14466 GCA_034694325.1 Entomobrya corticalis
TAATGGTGAGCAGTGATTTGCATTAGATTCAATGAAAAAAAATACGGTTAAAGAAAAGGAATGACAGACGTTAATACGAATTCAATTACAAAACAAATCAGATATTCGGAATCACCGTGATTTTCTTAGTACAGTCATGTTTCTTCATTATTTAATTTTTTTTTCGCAATTTCACTCTGTTTTCTGTTTCCGGTTTCGCAAACGAGCAGGCAGGCAGAAAATACATGTATTTTCGTATGCTGCCTGCTCACTTGCAAAACCGACAACAGAAAAACTCATGCATTTCCCTCCACCCAAATGAGAGCCTTAAGTACTTAAATTTTAACGATTGCATTCATGTAAGTACTGATCCTGCTGAATGAAATGAATCACGCCAGAGCGATCATTAATGTGGCAATGCCTTACTCGAATTTTACTAGTAATTTAATCTGCATGGCAGAGATAAAATCCTGAAATACAACGTAACGTATCTAGTCAGTAGTCAGTAATAATGTTGAGTTTGTAAATTTCTGAGAAAAGTAATTGATGCAATAAAAGGAGCCTGAAAGACAACATCAAACCACATTTGAAAAGTCTAGTCTTTGTTGAAATTTTCTATGCATTTAATATTCTAAACGAAAGACTACATTATGTTTTGAAAACTGAAAGGCATAACAAGCAAAATTTATTTTCAAAATTTTTCATCTCAGCCATTGAAAATTGCAGAAACTTTTAGCCCAATAGTTTTATTTCAATATCCTTTTCTTGAATTTAGAAAATTGCGAATTGTAAAAAAGTATAAATTCTTATTCGTTTCAATTCAACCTGGTTGAAAGTAGGCATATGATGGACGGGTGGCAAAATAGAAAATAATGATGACTGCTGATTTAGCAAATAACAAGGAAAGGAACCACCACAAGAAAAGCGTGCCAAATCTGTGTACAACCTAGTTGTTTGCAAAGTTAGTGAAGTCAACATAACTTTATGTGGATATGCTATGAGCACTTATCACAATAAAGCAGCACGCTGTGGAAATAGCTAGGTGAATCTATTCATGTACTTTCTCCGTCTATAAAGTTCCAAGGAAGTTGTAATCTTGTTTTGCCCACCTTCATACAATCACACGTCTCCTCCTTTGATAGAAACTACAATTCTGTTACTTTGTGCCATAAATAAATGTGAAATTTCCTTTTCAATGAAACACTGGTTCTTTCCGTTTTTGCCAAGTAAGCACCCCGCAGAAGAGTCAAAACAGGAGCCATTTATCACTAACAACTTGACTTTCTCTTCTGTAAAACACGTCTTGATTTCCTTCATTAGATCCCCTTACTTCATGTATTTCATGTAATATGCTGCTAAGAATAATATTGTAAAGATGAATTGATGTGTTAAGAGTTTTAGCAATGGTATCTTTCAGCTTTATAAGGCACTGTTGGCGAACAACAGATAACGTCTTTCCCTGATGATATAACTTGTTCTAGCTTTTTCTTTGATTTATTCCAGAAAATTGGGACAGCAAAACGAATAAAGCATCAGGAATATCAGTATCTCAAGTGCATGGTATATGCTTGAGACCTTCATAGTTGAAAAACTACATGCGTCAATAGCACCATTTCCTCTATAAAAATACAATTCAATGAATGAAATACTATGTTTAACACTACTCCATTCAACATTCGGCAATTAGGGATCAATCTACAATTGTACTTACATAATCTAATGACAAAAGAAAATACTCTTTCGCTTATGCTTATTTTACCTTTGACTTTTCTTTTGAAGGATTTCGGAGGATCCTTTTTTGGTAAACAAGAACCTTCAGATAATATGGAATTCAAACTTCAAAAGTAGATGTATAAAATGAACAGTCTGTCATTGATCTTTTATAATAATACAAAGAATTCAATAGCTGCAAGTTGGATAATATTCCTGAAAAGACATATACATGAATTTCATTTTGAGTTTAATGGACGGTTTCTAGAACACATGTCGGATAAAGTGAACCAAATACACGTTTTGAAGCTTGACAACAATTTCATGAGTAAAGGTCAAAAGTTCATGTTCATAGTGAATTAAGTACATGTAAAACTCGGTAAGGTTTAGAGAAAAGGAAAGAATATCATTTTGCTACTTGTGTACTTGCAAAAAGAGGTGTTGATGTATATGATATACCAAATATGTGGGTATAGTATGAGGAATACTTATAATGTGAAAGTTAGCTCTTTTCATTTCTTTCAATTTCGCCTTAGCTAAATTAGAATTTTTTATATCACTTCTTCTACAAGAGTGAAATGAGTTTTTTTTTCGTAAAGAATTAGCTATTAACTATATATTCGTTCGTGTTGAGAGGGGGAGTAATGAAAAGTGAAAAAATAAAGATTTGCATTTAAAGGCTTTTTCACGTATAACAAGTACAAAGTATACTTACAAGTTGTTTGCCATATTATTAAGGAATAGACTCGAGTAGAGCTCATGGCTCATACACAGTTTCATTCCTCGATTTAAAAGCCATGCATATATGTAATTACTTATCCAACAACCATCAGTAGCCTCAAAAACGCCACTGAATGAGTTGGCATATGACTGCTACATACTACTACACACATAACTGTGGCCATATCAGAAAACTGAGAGTGAAAGAGGTGGCCCGTTTTTCGAGAGAAAATGTGTATTTTGCTGTTACCTTATATAAGTGAGAAGCAAGTGAAAGAAGAACCCTCGAAACACGCCTAAATTTTTAACCAGTCCACACATCCCATTATACTTTTTCCTAGATTACTTTCACTTGTAAAGCCACGTTGTGGCAAAAAGTCAAGCCAAAAGTCAATACAATCGGATTTAATAGTGTCACATAGCAAATTAGGGCAATGACATTCTTGTTCCCAAATGCCGTGAGCGATGTTATAAAAAGGAGAGGGGTACATGGTATACGTACAAGCTTTAATGCGAGAAAGAACACAACAGGGAAAAAGGAAGAGAGAGTGAAAGATACTCAAGTATTATACTTGTTACTACTAGCACTCTTCTTATACTAATTGCAAGACTTTGCTACTTGCTTAGGCTATTATGTAGCAGTAGTACAATGCCTACAGGGCGGGGGAGAGAGATATAGAATGCATAATATCTGCTGTAAGTACATACTTATCACGTTTGGATTGAACGGAGGCAAAGGCTAGGAAAGATTTTTTTGGAGGATTCCCCAATGGCTTGTAAACCTTTTTAGGGTCTGCAAACAGTCATTCTCTTTGCTGTTGAAGTAAACTCGGAGAGAAAGTGTTTAACCTTCTTCTCTTTTGAATATGCTTGTCTGCGGAGAACACTGTCTGTCTTGCCTGTCATCAGTATTCTTTGTAAATGTAATTATTATTTAGTATAATATGAATGTTATTTTCATAATATATTGCATACTGCCAATGTTGCAACATGTTGGAGCTTGCAAATAAAAGCTTGAAAATAAAATGTATTTATTGTTAAAATGGCATTAGCCATGAACTCTGCTCTCATTAAACCGATGTCTGCACTTATTTGTAAGTACAGTAGTAAGTATTTTGTTAAGTGAATGCAATATGAAACTTAGGTAAAATGATAACATTGCATGTGCAAACGGGTTGGTGATTGAGATGTTGGTTTTAAAAAAATTAGTATCTCAAATTACCTATACTGTCAGTTTTCGATTTACACGAAGAATTGTATTTTTTAAATATATAAATACAATACAATAAATATCTTGAGTTTTTGACTACCTTATGTAACCATCACCCATTAAAATACTCGAATCAATAACATCTCTATGATCAATGCATAACTGCTTTGCCAATAGAAGTCATGAGATATGAAAAATATGCATATACCTAGGTACATTGTACATTATTCTGCTTGAGCAGGCGATGGCGAAAAGATTTAGCTGCAATCATGTCATGCATGACATGACATCAGACGATTTAGCAGTGAAGTGAAGCCCGGTAGAAGAAAGAAGAGGCGTTGCTCTCCAAGTGTTACGGCATTAAATAACAATTATTCTTTTTTGGCAGTGAAGTTACAAGACTTTTAGATGAAAAGAAAGCGCTGGAACGGGTTTTTAAAATATCGGACTATTGGAGTGACTAGCTTCACGAGTTGAAGGGGAGGATCTAGGACGAGCTCAAACTTAATGAGCAAAAAGGGCTTCCATATTTTAAACCAAGGACTTGTTAAGAATTCCCAAACTTCTTTAAAAAACTCCTTTGTTATAAACATTAGTTCGCGATATGAATGTACTTGTAAAATCCAATTGTCTGCTACATTAGATACATGCCTCTGCTGTTCTAATGTAGCAGTTTGATTTGATTGTACTACATAGACGTGTCCCTATGTAAAAAATTGACTTTTTATGCTTCCTTTGCTGATCACAATATGATGATGAAATGCAAAAACGGGCTAGATTTTACAATGTGAACGGAAACGTGAAAGGATATACGTTAATTACAATCCATCATCCTCACTTCTTCCTGGCATTTTGGCTCGCATGCATTCCCAAATAGACTTCTTATACATTTTTCAACGTTTTATTTTTTTGAGTCACTATGTTCCAATTCCAATCATTGAAAGCCCATGAGAAAATAGGATGTAGTGGTGAAAATGGATATGACGTTAGATATACATATGCTCTAAAGCAGGAAGTATCAACGTGGACCCTCGTTCCACTACCCTTGATGACTTCGTAATTAAAAGCTTGTCAGCATTAAATTAAAAGGGAAAACGTAGTTGGAAACTGTGCTTCCAATGTATGAAGTTGCAGACTCAATGGTTTTCTTCAGTGCATGTTTGTTTTATGCACCAAGTGCAGTGCGTTGTATGTACTATGTACCATATTATACCTAATAGTTACTCTTTTCAGAATATTAAAAAAACAACGAGAACTACAACTTGATATCATTAGTTCCAGCTGTTGTTATTTTTAACTAGTATATTGAGCATACAGTGAGTACCAAATGCTAAAAGTTAAAACAATGGTAAATGTTTATTGGCATTATTATTACAATGACAGCAAGTATTAAATAACAAAAAGGAACGGACTATACGCTTTTTCTTGCGCGCTTTTCTCTTCTACAGAATTAGGGGCCGAGAAAGTGTGTAGTTGAGACTGATTATATTATCTTATGTTATTAAGTATGAACAGAAAAGCGGCTCATTATAATTCTGACAGTTAACGTTGACTTTTAAAGGCTTGGTAGACTAAAAGGGCATGCAAATACACAAAAATTATCTTGTCACAAAATGGTTCGTTTCTCGTTTCCATATAATGGACACAGAAATAAACTTTACTCCCACCACGAATGATATTGCAATAAATGTTAAAATTACAGTCGAAGTCGAAATAACAGACATGCGAGATAGGCTTTTACATATTAAAGACAATATGCATATAACGGACACTATATAAAGAACAAATACATAACGGATTTTGTTGAATTCGGCAACCATTTTTGTGCTATATAGCGGACATGTATACCAAAAAACAAAATAAGTTTGTTAGCTTTTAGGGGTGCGGGTGGGTCAATTGTTCAGGGGGGCACGGGCCATCAATTGTTCTAAACAGTCTGAAACATCTGATGCATTCTGGCATATATATGCATAACATATTAATTTTACACATGCATACATATAACGGACAGATTTCATCTGTATCCTGCGCGCCCGTTATATCGAGCTTCGACTGTATGTTTAAACATTGCACACTAACATTACTTAAATGCGATTATGTAGCATTAGGGTATTTCAATAATGAGCAGCTTGTAAAAAGCAGCATTAAAAGATTGCTATGCTAAAGGTTAACAAATTTATAATCTAAGACAGAAAAGTACATTGTATTACCTATATGCAAATTTTAAAGTTTTTGAAACGTGGCATAACTTAAAATCCGGACATAACTTCATAACTTTTATTAGTTTTAGACACATCATCATGAAAAGGTAATAATTGTGGTTACAATATTAAAACTGACATTACATAACTCAACGACACTGTTGAATAAGAAGCAGTTCAGTAGCTACAAAACTTTCCATTATTGGTCCAGTCGCTTTTGAAGAAATGATCACGCTTATATGTAACAGTACAACTGAAAGCATTAAAAACAAATTATGCGAGTCTCTATACAGTTAGTACTTACTCGTACTCGCATCCCATTTTTCTTTTATAGAAATAAAGCTTTTTAATGTTGCGAAATGTTGCAAACAATTTCGTTGCAAATTTTCTTTTGTAAGTAGAACGTACTTAAAACTGATGTTTGTGAGAGTATGGAAAGAGAATTACAAGTACTCTAAAGCCGAATTCTTAATGTGATATAGACTCATAGATGCTGCATGTTGTTGACAATTTACGTTGTATAATTCATAGAGTATATAGAAATGGAAATTTTGTGTGGGAACGTATAAATGGAAAAGGTGTCCCAATATATAAGAGCGCATACATATTTACCTCCAGTGACTGGCATGGCGTGGTAAAGTTTCTCAACTTTTGGATACAATTTTACTCGCACTGATTGTGAGTGGAGAAAGTTTGTGCCGGCCATCTACTTGTGTCGTGAAAGGCAGAAGTGCAGCAGCAACAACATTTTCAGCTCTGCTTTATATTCTACCTCAACTGAACCTCTTTGAATGTAGTAGAACAGATTTTGATGAAGGCATGTATGATTCATGACTATGACCTCAACTTTTGCTTCCAAATCTCTTCCACCTATAATATGTACATGCTCCCGAATGTATGTCTTCTTCTGTTTTGCCAAAAAGTAGATTTGTATCTAGTTTTCATTCCAATCTTTCTCATTCTTCCCATTGTTGGTGAAAATACAGGTTATAAAAAGCATGTAAAAGCATTTTGTGGTTTTTCATTCCTCAAGGAGGGAGATGGCTAAGTATTTCATTGCAGTTTATGGAAAATTGTGGAAGGAACGAGCTTGAGTGAATTGAATGACTACCTATTCTCCTTCCGGATATTTCTATTCTCTGTTACACTTATGATGACTTGACTCGGGGCAAGTCCCACCTGACAGTTTCTCATTTCAATAACATTAACAACATATATAGTATATAGTATAGTTGCAAAATAAAACAAAAATTACTCTGAATATGTATAAGACAACGTCATACGCACGAAGAAGTCCCTTTTGAGGGATTTAGTACAAACGTTTTTATATATCTGATATACATGTGCACAAAAACATGAATAATATTTCAATTTCATCTTTTTACAAGTAGCAAGTTTTAAATTTATACAGATCGAAAGTCTATTACATACATCTATTTTACTTTTAAAAGTTGAGGAATTGCATTTATATTTGCAAATGTGCATTTCACGAAGTTGTCAAATATTATAGTATTCAATTTATCTTCGCAATCTTTTAAAGTTTTTAGTTCATTCAAGAACGGTTAGAGTTGAATATTGGAATTGAAATAGCCTCGTGAGTATAAAACCAAAAAGCCCTTTAAAAATGTTCCATTATGGCACCATATATTGGAATAGAACTCTTAGAATCCAGCTAATCGCTTAAGTGACCCGACCTTAAGAAAAGGAAACTGGCTAAATTGGTTAAAACATTATGATCACCGAGCATCTATTATAAGCATTAGCACACGTGATGATGTGCGGTATAAAAACTGTGGCTAACTTTCCCAGCAAGGATTCCACAGAATTACACTAGTCATTTCTTCCAAAAAATAGAGTATCAAGCAGTCAAAGCAATAATACCTGACTGAACGCGTATATATCGGCATGATGTTATTATATGCATCCTTATATTCCCCGATGGGGAAGTAGTGTTAAATCAATAACAAAGCAATCTAGCAACAGCAGGAGCAGTATCCGCTCTCCTTCATAATGATATATAGGTCCTCTATAGATTTACTTGTGTTAAACCACAAGTCGATGCTGATAAAGTCGACCGCCCTGTTGAAGCCCATAAATTTTGGAGGATCAGAACGAGGCAAGGAATGAGAAAGAGAAGAAAATTCATAAAAAGTCTTTAAAGATTCCCCATCTCCTTTCTTTTCTTTTAAGCTCTTGGACTTTGTAAGTAAAAGTATTCCAGAAATATGTATACTCATATCTTTTATGAACCTATATTATTATACAAAAATGAACCCAGTTGCTCTCCTATTTATTAATGTCGAGAAAGATAATGCTGTATGAAAACATTGTGCGACTCAATGGCATCTTTAAACATTAGAAAAGAGACGGGACAGGACGAATGCATGTATGTATATTACGTCCATTCAAAAGGGCCTTTGTGCTAAGGAAGGTTGAGGTTGTGCACTTTAAAGAATCCCTATGAAAGATTTAAAAACGTCGCTGAAAAGTTAACCTTAAAAAACTCTGAAGCTTCCTCATTTTTCATAAAAGTATAACTAACTATTTCTAAAATTGATAAATATGCGTATATACGTTAATGGAGATGGATATATACCCTATCCTAACTAGCATTATGAATTTTACAGTTTTATCTACCAAGTTTGTATATTAAATTATTTAAATAATATTTTTTTAAAGAGCATTTTTGTTAGCAATGTGAAACCCCATATTTCAGTTATTTTTCCTTACGCAATTTCAGCCCGGGTAACAGTAAGAAAAGGAATTAATATTTCTCCTCCATTTTATTGCTGTCATTTTTACTACTACACATTTTTTGCTACTTTTTAACAAACTGCAAACACAAAAGATGTTTGGAATTCTTTCCATGTTCACGAAAGCAAACTAAATGTTTATAGTAATACTTATGACTCGTTAATGGAAAAGCAGACATCAATTTTTGTAACAAATAAATACGTAACGTACTCTTTGTATGCGCACATTTATACGTAACAACGTAATATTTTTAAAATGGCGAATACGTAACAGATGCAGATTCCTTGCCTGCACTCTGTCTGATAGTCTAACGACGGCGGATTCATTTTTATATTCTACATTTTCTCTGAATCTACAACTCCCTTCCATGAAATGTAGTAGATTTCCTAATTATACAGACTTGAGTATCGCAAAGGCTTGTACCGTAGTGCTGACTCCACAACGATTAGCTAAAGCTGAAGACTTTATTCAGCTTCTTTTGATGCTTCCATTGAATCAAGATACATGTAAAAAACGTAAAAAATGCGTACCTAAGCGCCAATATAGACAGAATGGAAGAACGAATGAAGTTTAATACATATTGTGTCTCTGATGTTGATAATGATGATGTGAAAGTGACAAAGATTTATGATGCTACATATTACGGCTACATCCAGTCAACTTTGAGAATCTTAGCAGTATTTTATAAACATCCATCCTCTATATTCATAAAAATGAAAAGTCTACCCGTTTAAACGGTACATTAAGAAATACAACCCAAGTTCTAAACAAGCTTTAACATGTAACGCAGCAAGGAAGAAGGAATTGCTGTAAGTGAATTTGTAAAATTTATGTAATATGCATTCATTCAAAATACATTATTCTAGAAGGTTGCATACCACATTTTCAGCTATTATGTGCAATAAGGTACACGTATGAATTTAAAGTTTTGAAGTTATATTTTAGAAGTTATATGGGTGGCTTATACAGACAAAATGAAACAAATGGCACAATCTATTTAATGTGTAGTATTTACAAGTAGCAAAACTTTAGTAGGATTGGATAAATATCTAAGTATCCTGCCTCGTATTTATATTCCATACTTATCAATTACTTTTGCAAGAAATAAAAACAAGTTCAGTGAAAATAAAGGGTTTGTCTTTGTATTTGATAAAAATAAACCAGCATGATAAACAAATATTTGTAATGAATTTGTAAATTTGTAAATGTCAAACCGCAAATGTAAATGACTGCTAAATACCCTATAAACGTTAAAATTCTTTTTCATACTAAGAAATCATGCCTACCGGGCTATAGCTTTAGGTATACTTTCCCTCATCCAATTCCCACTGGCATGCTGTTGCAAAATATTGTACTGGGTACGCAAGCATATGTCCACAAGTTGTGCAACAAAGTCGACCATCTACCGATATTAAAACTATTTCTCCCGAAAATGTGACAGAGAAAGAAGTCGGGAGACGAGACAGACATGCAGCAAACAAAAGCCACTTTCGTATTGCACAAGATCTAATTTTTTTCAAGGAAATGATGTTCGTGTGTAGTGTTGTATTGTAGTAGGGTTTACATTTCTTTCCTGATGCCAGTAACCTGATAGAAATTCCATTGTCACATTACTTAATCTTCGATTTCGATAGTTGTAGTTGTAGTGCCTTATTTCTAGTTCTAGTGCTTTATTGTTAGTACTGATCTGGTTCTAAAACGCATATTATTTTGACGCAAATGAGGAGAAAAATAAATACATATATAATTTATAAAATAATAATACCAATCCAAATTCGAATGATTTGGGATTACACGATACAGAGAAAATAGAAAACATGGTTGTATCGGGCGTGAAAACACTTCATGATGATATACCTTTCATGGATGTATGAACTTATTTGTGTACACGGTACACAGTAAGCTGTATACCCTTAACAAGATTGTGAAGGAATTGGCTATAAGCAAAAGTGGTAAGGCGACAGAATCAATGATAGAAAGCCAAGGTCCAACCAGAAAGCTCGTGTAACTATGTATGTAGGTAAGTGAACGAGGGAAAACTGTGTGAAACAACTGGTGATGCTCCAGACTTATCCGTGTTCAAAAGGGATAAATGAAGCAAAGCAAAGAATAAAAGGTCTGATTCAGACAATCCGCTGGACATCTTTCTCACTTTCTTTTCACTCCTTCGTATTCGTTTGCTTTCCTTTGTCTTTCAATGTACATTTATATCCTGTCCGGCTAGCTGATACGATTTCATGCGTTCTGGTACAATAAGTCGAAATAAAAAAGTATATAACACGAACAATGCACAAACGTGTCTTTTTACACAATTTCTTTAAAAACTGCTGCTTTCAATTGAATTCTGTGTATGCTTTATGTGAATAGTGAGATATTATTGGTTCCACCAACTGCATTACGTTTTATTTTCTTCATGAGCCTTTGTGTGTCTGTTTGAAAAAGAAAATAAGACGTTCCTAAGTAAGTTAAACCATACATCATGCAGGAAATAAGGTGCTCGGGTCGTAAAAATTTATTTTGCCAGGCTTTTTTCTACTTTGCACTCTGAATTCCACATGTAGTTTCTTTTAAGTATACTGTATAGGTGATAGGTAGATATATGTAAAACATATTAGTACAGTATAAGGCGGTACAGTATGCTTTTTAGCGTACGGTAGTAGTGGACTTCCGACAGTTTAAGTGAAAGCAGTATTGAAATAGAGTAAACTCTATTCTACGCACCACTACATCATTACAAGCTAATAATATTGTTCTAGCATTCATTCTACGTAGACACATTTGAGACTTATTTAATAGCATCCATTCCTTTCTCCAGAAAGAAAAGAGTTTATCTTTTAAAGAAAGAAAAACGGCTCCCAAACGATTTGTCAATTTCAATGGAGATCATTCATTGACCTAAAAAGATGGCTTGGCTGGTAGCAACATTAAAATAAGACAGAAAAGATATCGGAGAAAACTGCATTTTAACAGGCCGTGTACTTAATTATTCGCGCACTCTGGACTTCCTGCCAGAATGGTACTTACTATAAGAATGCACATGGTGGGAGCAAAAAATGTCTGTCAGATAACTCGAGAACGCTTCAATCGATTTTTATTAAATTTGGTATGCATATTTTAGTAGTACCAAGAAAGAACCGTATTGATTTTGCTCGAAATCGGTGAACCCTGAGGGGGTCAGGGGTCAAAGGTTGACATTTTTTAACATAGCAACATATATCATGTGATATATCAGTTGAACGCAAATAGATACGAAAACATTGACCAATGATTATTTTTTATCTAACACATACCCCCAACATATTTACAGCATTCGATACATCATTCAAACAGGGTTGCTTTTTATTAACATCCTTATACATCTCACATTTATCTGCATTGATTTTACCCGATTTGTTTACTACGAATTTATTAACAACAGTCTGTACAGCATTTATTTAAACCACATTTTATTATAAAATTATAAACGTTATATGTATTGACAAAAATGTTCAAAGTAAAATCGAAACAGCTACACTTACTATGCTTTTTTGCTGTTGCGGTTAAAATTAAAAATATAACATGTACATTATTTCATAGTTTTCTGATGCGGTATATTTATATGAACGGGCTTTTGAAAAATTACAAAGCTCTAATATTTCTCTTTCTAGCATTTCTCCTTTGAAAAAGTAGGGAAGGTAAAATATTTTAGAATTGTAGACCTTGTCGGCTGGCATTATTGTATATAAAATGAAGTAAGAAACATAGAAAAAATCTTTGATAGGCAGTGTTGCAAAAACATCTTATAATGAATGATGTTACTGTTAACTAGAAGGGTAACGATACCCATATGAAAAACTACCGGTAGTACGGACTATTTACAATGCATGTGACCTTTTTCGACCCTCAGCGCCCCAGGGGTTATGAATTGACCCATGGTGTCTTGATAAAAACTGTTTAGCTTTGTCCCCTCTATCGAATTATGAAATGTGGGGCTACATAAGCCAACATGTGACCTTTGACCTCTTGACCCCGAAGGGTTTGACCCATGAAGCTGAAAATCATTCCTAGAGGTCGTATGGTTTTAATGTGTCTGCGTAGTAAATTTGGTGTCAGTAGGTCAAGTCGTTTTTGAGTTATCGTGCAGACATCCACACGCACGCACACAAACATACACGGACTGGATCTTCATCGCATAAACTACCTATATCGCATTTTACAATGCTACCGGTAGTTAAAAAGAATGATCCACGCATGCATTCACACAGAGAATATCATGTTTCTGTCACAGATTTGCAGATATATAGAATCCCTTGTAGCTTTTCTTCATCCCAAAAATGCCTCTAGCAATACAAAATGGTCAAATAAGTGTAAAAACAGAGGAAAGGCAAAAAAGCCAAAATAACACAAAATGCACAAACATGAAACACAAGAACTAAAGAAACAGCAAAGAGAACTTTCATAACTTTTCCTTGTATAGTTTCATTCCACAACTCCTTGAGTTAAAGTCTATTCCTAGCAAGAAAAGCATAAATCTCATTCACAAAGAACGCTAGCATAACTGCGGAGAAAGTTTAGTAGTGGAAATTCACGTAAAAATCCTGCTTTCTCTTTGATTCTCTGTCTTTCCAAAGTGTTTGTCTCGTTTCAAGTGTTTCATCGCTACACTCTTTGCTCTCTCAAAAGTTCTTTTTAACAGCTAATCCTCTTTTACATCACCGTTGCTTGTGCATGAAATCATGGTTTCCTTTACGATATGGCGGAAAGGTGCTTTCTTATTGGGCTTTCTTGAGATACTTTCTTCTTACACCAATCATGCGTGTTCCTTAAAGGAATAGACTATTATTTAAAATTAAAGAATGAAAAGTCTTTGACTGATGCACACAAATCATCAGTACTAATTTACCAGGAAGAGTTGTTGTTGTTGAGAGATGTTTTCAATTTTTATGATTTCATGAAACATTTATGTGGAGGATTTATTTGTATTTCTTCATTACATAAGATAAACTCACAAATTAAACAACTTGTCTTGTCAGAAGCTCGTAAACCAAAAATATAAAACAATATCAAATTGTCAGTTGTAATATGTACAATTAAGCAAGAAACATAACCTATTTTCAAAATAGATTTGCCATGTTTCTGGCTTTAGAGCACACATAAAAGTTGTTATAATTCAAGGAGTACATTGGTAAATTTTTTCATCGGTTTACCAGGATTTTCAAATCAAGTATTTATCTTATGTGAAGGTGAAAATCGAACATTACATGTACAGGTGCAAAAGGCTTGAACGTTTGCATTCTATACAAGCTTTGAATTTTTATGTGAAAAAATTGCACAACCAACTACTTTCACTTTCTCTATTCTACTGGTAATATTTTAATTAATATTTTAAGCTAAGCATTCTGGCCATAAAAAAGAAAGTAAATGAAATGTAAAATATACAATTGATTTGATAAGAGATGTTTCTCTAAGTTTTGATTGATAATAAAAGTAGTCCATTCTATATAATATCAGCACGTAACTCGTTGTAAATGAATGCGTAGAATCGACTAGAAAGCACGCTACTCCCACTATAATGATGCATACAACCGTTTCCTATTTTTATGCTGAGTCGATCAGACGAAATGGAAAACTTCTCTGTAAAGTACCAGAATGATAATAATGTTTTGTAAGTATGTATGTAAATATATGTGTGTATTTGTAGTATCAAGGGATTTCAAAAACAGCAACTACATGGTTTCGCGAAGGATGGTAAAGTTTTTTTGTACTAATTGGAATTGATGTGGATTGCTGTCGATACCCTTTAGCGAACTATCACTACATACATTTCTCCTTCAACAAACAGGGGTGGATTGCATAAACCATCCTCATTCTTCATTCTCATTTCGCATAAAATTTCCCATGTATTTTTCCCCT
>JAQFYG010002551.1:0-14465 GCA_034694325.1 Entomobrya corticalis
GTTTCTGTTCATTGACTCTTGTTGCTGAGCTGCTCTGCTGTCTATGAATGAGTATGGTGTATTTGCTTTATTACTTTAACAGTTCATGCACCTTGTTGCTTTGTTTATGTTTTACATATATTTTTGTTGTGACTTACGACTTGTAATTTTACATGGTATTTATTCTTGACTTTTCCATAAGTTGAACAGGTTTATATTGTACTCTTCATGCTTATCCTTGTGATCTACTTAAATAATTTAAGTGATTCTGGTTTACCTTTTATACCGTTGTTATTTGTTCAAGCTACCTCTGTTTAAGCTAACCATTTATCCATTGTTGTATTTAATGTAAGTTTTACGTTTTTGGTTGTCAATATTTTATGCTAATTGTTGTACACGTGTAACCTTATTTCGTTTGGAGACAAAGAAGATTAAGAAAGTTTCATTTTGGTCTCTGGTAGTTCTTTACCTCACTTCGTTACTAGACATTCTTGACGAGAGTCACGACTTTGGTTCACTGGCCATAAGTCATTTTCCTTTTACTTTTCTTTTTTTAAAGAAATGTAGAATATCTTGCTATTTTTGAGACCCAGTCTATTTACTGGCATTTTACATTTATACAAGTTCAAATAGAGTATTATCATTTTCAATTACATTTTCCCTCAATTCTGCGCATTTTACTGTTTCATCACGATTCCGGTTTTTTCTCCATTTCCGGTTTAATCATCTTCTCGTTCACCATAAAGCCATTTACCAACCTCTATCTTTTCAATCTTTAAATACCGACTGCACACATTACATTTTGGTCCAATTTTGAACACAGATACCACCGTAAAAGTAAAGAAAATTGGAATTTAATTATTAACTTTGCTGATCATCAGCCATGGTTCCTACGGTCTATGAGAAAGCAGTGGCAGAGAGACAGACCATTCGAGATCATCTGAACCTTCTTAAGGTGGAGTTGGATGACCACATCGCAACAGGAGGAACTGATATGGATCCAGTAACGGCAGATTTCCAGCAGCTCTCCAGAAAGGCATCCAGGCTCCACGCAGGCTTCCAAGGGATTGTGATGTCCATCGCTGCCCCAGCAACACCCTCACCCGCACCAGGCTCATCAGGAGCTGCACCACCTCACCACCAAAAATTAAGCTGCCAACACTGGAGCTTCAAAATTTCTCTGGGAATCTTCAGGAGTGGTTCTCATTTCGTGACACCTTCATCAATGCTGTCCACAACACACGCTTGACGAATTGGAAAAGTTCACCCAACTGAAGTCTGTCCTCAGTGGTGAAGCAGCTCGTCAGGTACGGTCACTTATCCTCTCTGACGCCAACTACGACATCGCGTGGAAGTCGTTGGAGGACCGCTACCAGAACAACAGGGAGTTGACGCTGTCCATTCTGAAACGCCTCAACATCCAGCCAATCATCAATTCTACCACAGCTCTGAACATCCGCTCTTTGATTGACACTAACAAGGAGTGTGTCAGATCACTGGATGTTCTCCTTATCCAAACGCAACACTGGGATGCTCAGGTCATCTACATCCTGACATCCAGACTTGATTCAGCTTCACGGGAACTGTGGGAGCAGAGCCTTCCAGACAAAAACTTCCCCACTCTCAACAAGATGTATGACTTCCTGGAGCAGCGTGCTAGTGCCTTAGCAGCCAGCAGTGCCCCAGGAACACGCCCACAGCAGCCAAGACCACAACAGCAAGGAGTACGTGCCCACCACGTAGCACCTCCATCATGCAAGTTTGGATGTGATGCATCTCACATCTACTTCAAATGCCCTATCTTCAAAGATTACAGAAGAAGAAAACGTGCCAAGAGGGTTGTTAAAAACTCTCGGTGTGGGAGTAGTGACCGTTGGAGTTGTTAGTTGAGCCGGAACAGTTGGTTCTGCCTCGTTTACCTCCTCAAAGTCAAATAATATAGGATTAACTCTGCGTCGTCGTTGTCTTAAGTCCACTCCGCGTTGTGGGGGAGTGTTGTATTTATCGGCTACTCCAAATGTGCTTCCTTTTGCGAGTGTTTTAGCGTTGTTTCTGTACAATAACTGTAATAGGTCCAGGTCAGCCGCGGGTATTTCAGCGTTGCTATCTCCTAAAAAATTGTGGTGAGGTAGAAATGCGTTTTACAGGATGGATGCGATTTTTCCTATGCTCTCAGGTAGATCTAGGATGACGTCACCAGTTTCTGCGTCTATTGTTCTGTTAGGAATCCGAATATCGAAATCTGGGGGTGATCTGACTGCAAATATATCTAAGTGTAGAGCTGGTCTACCGCTTATGCCGGGAGTTGATGTGGTAATATGATGTACAGTCTCTGAGTCACTGTCAGTCTCTTGTACTATTGAAGTTGCGTCCTTTCCTCTTTTATGTCGCTTATGGCCCGATGCCACTGATGAAACGGATAGTTCCGGTTCCTTTTTTCTGAGTTATTTGCTCGAGCGTGATCCACTCATTAATGTAATTGGTTGAGATCCGCTTGGAAATGTAGATAAAAGGATGTATTAAGTGATTTCTGAAATTGTTGTTACCTCCGTATGTTTTCTTGTAGCAGGATCAGTTCCGGATATTTTTGTGCCATTCGGGTGTTCTTGTTTAATGGTGAGGTAATGTCCAAAAGAAGAGTGATAATTTTGGGAATGTTTGGTCCAGTCCGATAAAAACGCATAATATGTTTTGGCTGGTTATGTAAGGTTTTACTGAATCTTATAGTGAATTTATAGCACATGCAAAAAATAATTTTGCCTCCTCTTTTCCTATGATGAAGTGCAATAAACTTTTTTAGAACTTCTAAGTACTTCTAAAGGATTTATTGTAGCGCAATTTACAGGTAAGGAGATAAACTTTGCTTGGCGTGGGAGGGGCGGGAATAAAAACCGCATCTGCACCAGTGAGATCCCTTTTGGGATTGTATGTCAAATAAGGAGGTAGAGTAGACTGGTTCTGGTGGTGACTTGAGCAACATGCTCAAGGTGGATACTGATAAATTATCCATTTATTGACAACAGGTTATATAGTTACATATTTATCATGTTACGTCTGTACACGCATGTAAGTTATTACGCATTAATAATGTCTTAATAGCTAATACGCACTTACATAAACATCATCCTAATATATTGTTAAAAACTACGCATTTATATATGAACAACGCATAAATACGCTGATGGTACATGCACAAATGCATGTGCGCATCAAAGTGTTCATGTAGCCATGCTTGATGTAACCATAAGATGACATGACAATGTACAATTATGGGAAAAAAAGGAATAAAAGTTTCTCAACAACGCATAGAGACCACTCTACATACTAATCATAAATTAAATAGAAGTGTAACCGCGTTTTTTCAGAAAAGAAATTCCTTTGAAGTAGTTGAATTATGGTGACTAGCGTGCTGAAATGCATTAAAGTAGAGATATATGAAAGTTGCATTCCAAAATCACGAGCAATGCAATAGTCGAGCGTTGAAAAATGAGATTTTCTTGTTTACAAGCTGCATTTAGTTTGCGATTGCCTTGATCTGCCACGTTAAACTGCACGGTGGCGGGCGCTTTTTAACGGTTAAAAATAACCAATAAAAACCATTTTCAAACCAAACAATAAATCAATTAGTTTTCGAATGGGGCCATTATTTAACACACACGCAATTCAAATTTGTTTTTTGGATTTTGGCGCTTGAACTCTGGCAATTAATTGACTCCCAGAGCATTTAAACTGCTTCCGAACATCCATCCATAGCGAGGTGGCTAGAGTTTCTGTCTCTAGTGGCCGAGGTATGGGGTTCGAATAGCAATTATTTAACAAAAGAGTGTGCATTCTAGAGAAGTATCATGATTGAGCAGATTGTGGTGAGGTTGTATGGTAGTGGACATGTTCACTGTCCATAAGGTGCTCCTGTCTCGTCAGCAGTAGAAGAACCTTCGGATAGTGGATACTTGGACCTCTGTACTAATCTCCGCTAGTGTTCTGCTCTTCGTGTGCTTCTCAAAGATATTAGCTTATCTATAGCTTCTGCCAAATTTGCATACTCTAAAGTGTATATGGTGAGTGCGCAAAAAACCCTAGTGTGTTTAGTTTGCCTGGGCCTATTTGAATATTATTCAAATTGGTTCCTGCCACAGATACATACATACATACATTTAAACTGCTTTTAACTGATTTTTTGGATATATATAAAGGGGTCGTTTTTTGACTCCCAGAGCTTCAAAACTGTTTTTAAGTGAGTATGGGGCATTAAAAGGGGGTCATTTTTTACTCCTTCAGACTCCAAACTGCTGATTTTTTTGGACACTGACTGAGCAAAAATAAAAATAAAAGAAATGCAGATAAGGGCATTTTTCATAGAAGTCGTTGTCAGTGGAGTCAATGTTATTGGACCACGTCATTGTTAGAGTATCAGCATGAGGGCAGGTTGTATCTCGTTAAATTCATTCTTTAATGTGAAATAGACCGTCTGAGCAGAAATTTAAGGTTTGTATGCAAGCTAAATGGTGTCTGTCTGCCAGTTTGGACGGAAAAAACATTTAATGTTTAAATAACTAAATATGAACGGCGAGTGTTCGAAGTTAAAAATACTTAACGTTTATTTTTGCTCAACGTTTCGACTAAAACATTGGTCCTCATCAGGAGCCAACAAAGAAAGAGAAAAAGTTTCTCAGATGCTCATAACCTTATTTTAATTTTAAATGACATAATTTGTATTATGAATTAAAAAGTTTCAAAATTAGAGGATTAAGTCCTTGATGGTTACCAATTACTATTGTCCTCTTCTCTCCTATTCAATAATTGAACGCCATCGTAAATTAATTTTAGAATTATAACAGCTTCCTTTAACTTTAACTTTCCAATGAAAATATCTACCTTCTGAGATGATGGTTGGTGTCCCTCCTAATTATGTTGGTCCAATAGTGTTCCGCAACTCCTGATTTTTTCGTTCAGCCAAGACGTGTGTGGTCTTAGTGGTCCTTTACTCAAACTTTCAGGTCTCTTCCGGTTTCTTTAACGTAAACATTTCCGCTATTACAACATATTTTGTGAACCCCACATTTGAGACATTTTCCGTTGTCTTGGTGTGTAGAAACAATATCCGACATAATATTGTATGGAATGTATCCTATTGGGTTATTTAACTTCCGGCTACTTAATCTTGCTATATTTTTGGTAAACCTTGTGACGTATGGTAGGATTACTCTTGGCTTTAATTTGTCTTGCTTGGGAATTTCATTTTCAAAAGTGTATCGTATCTTTCTTCTGGATCACATATTTTTAACGCCCGTTGTGTCAATGTGTTAATAACTGCGATTTTGTGTGCTTTTGGATGATTTGGCTGATAGTCAAGTTATTTGTCGGTATGAGTTATCTTCCTATAGATGCTAAACTTCAAACTTCAACGTTCCGCCTTCGACGCGATGAATCATAACGTCAAAAAATGGTAGCTTGTTATCAGTTTCCAGTTCAAACGTATACTGTACTTTCCGATCAAATGAGTTTAAGAGTTGCAGTGGCTATTTGGTTTGTCTGGATCGAATCATCATGAAAATACCATTCACATAAATGGCATAGAATTTAATGGGCATATTGTCTTTGATGAGAGATTTCTCTAGTTGTTCCATCAAAATGTCTGCCCTAATTGCTGACAATGGGCATCCCATGGCCATTCCATCTTTAGTTGATAAAATTGGTCTCAAAATTTAAAACATGTACTCCATAAACATCATTCCATTCCAAGTAAGATGTCAATCGATAATTTTATTTGAGTGCTCTAGGTTCTGTTATTCTCCAGAACTTTCTTATATATATTAGTAGCTTTACAATTGGAATGAAAATAAACAGCTATGTTGCATCGTAAGAGTTAATAACTTTACCTGTGCGTAACTTAGTTCTCCGAATTTTATTTACGATATCTTCGTTTTTACGGACAGAATATTTAAATCTGCCTACCAATGGCTTCAATATGTTGTGATGGTGTTTGCTAAGATTTTAAGTTGGCGAGTTATATGATGATACTATTGGTCTGAGTGGTATTCCTTTTTTGTTTAATTTTGGAGCGCCATATATGATGGGAGTTCTTGAGTGGTTTCCTGTGATGGTTTTGAATACTGACTTTTCATTGAATTTGTTTGCAAAAAGAAGTTCATTGCAGAAGGTTTTCAATTGTTTTCTTTGTTTTATTGTAAAAATATTGTCTGTGTTACAGAAATGGGCTCAACGAATATGGTTCAGGAGGTTTCGGTGATGACATTAGCCGAAAACGACAACCAAAAGGTTCGGAGTCAAAACTATAGATATACTTTCGAGGGCAATGGAATACAAGACCAAGAAAAGCCTTCTGAAACTTTTAAAAGCAGTTGTGCTTTGTTGGTGAAGCTCATAAACATTTCAAAATTATTGGATGCTTCATGGATATCAAAAATAAGTTTTGAAACTAAAGTTGCTAATATAAAATGCTATCCTGAACCATAGTTTTGCATTAAAACTGTTGTTTAAGATAATTACATTATCTCAAATGTGTAGAATTGCTTATTGCGTTTGTAAAAAAAAGAATATTTTCCAGATTTCCTTAACGTTTTGTTTTTAATCCTGTAAAGGATCCAAAAAGCTTTCGTGTTACTGTATTTAACATTTGTACCTACAATGTATTTGTATGCTATTCAATCAAGTTAGTTAGTAGGCCCATCATGCATTGTTGCAAATGCACACCTACAAGCTTCGGAGCTGCTAATTTTGTCAGAAAACCAGAACTACTATGCCAAACATGGAAGCAAGGGAATTTTATTGCTTCGAAAATGATGGCAGTTATAACTTTGTTTATCTTGTATCAAAAACGTCGAGTGCATTCGATTCGTTCAGCATTTGACAATAACTTAGTCAGCAAGTTATCATAAGTGTTAAGTTTGCAGTCTCATAATATCCACGAGACAGTAGATTTTAATGCAAATCGATAAACCAAGGCCTCTTCAGCTTTGTATGCAGAGCTTGGAATACCGCATTGTGATTCCGGCATGGAGGTTACAGCATATGAATTTAAAAATTTAAAAGCAGTATTCACTTTTTGCTTGCGTTACGTAAGAGGCAAAGCCGCAACAATAAAACATAGAATATGACAAATAAATTAAAATTAAATCAAACATGATTAAAGCCTTAACTTTTATAGACTATCTTGATCATCACGTAACTCAACGACAAAATTTTAGAAATGATGTTGGTAATTTTTAGTTGTAATCGATTACAGTAATTGATAATTTGTAATTCCCAGCAAGATTTTTAAAGAAGTGATTTGTAATTAAAATCTTTCAGGCTTGATTTTTCAGGGCCATCAATTAGTAATGTGCAGAGATAAAATTCAAACAAATCTGTAATTTAGAACTATGTTCATGACCTTTGACGATCGCTCACTGTTTGGCGATTCATACTTTACTAAGAGTTGCGAAAGTGTTAGGGAAGTAAAATGTACATCATGTATAATTTTTAATCATGTTCCTAGCATTCTGTCTAATCTAGCATGAAAATGTATTCATTGCATCATATCAAAGAATAGTAACTTTTTACTAGGTTAAAATTTAGAAAAAATGACATGTTGCGTAATCATAATAATGGGGAGTCAAAACCTTAAGAAATACATCATTTCGTCGAATTTAACATAAATTAAGCAGTAATAAACGTAATTTTGAGGAAAATAACGAATATAATATTCTGGGTAAGACAATCAAAAAATAAAAAGCTTATAAAATGCAATACCAAAAAACTGTTTAAGTTCTTCAAGAACGAAATATTATAGGTAGACTATACAAAATTTTGGGATTTTTACAATTAAAGTGTAGCATTGTAAACAAAATATACAATTCATATTCCATTCAACCGAAAACTGCATGCTCAGCATGAAGCGAGAATGTCGACTGAATTTTTACGAAAACCGATAACACAACACACATCAGGGATTACCACCCAAGAAAAAGGACAATATTGTGCAATACTTCTAGTGCAATTTTAATCAATGGAATTTTTTTGATATGAGGGCTTGGCGATGTAAACATTTATATCTTTATCAAGAGAGAAAAGGTAGTGTGATATTGATTGTTCTTTGAGGTTATGCGTAGTTGAAAAATGGTAATCCCTAAATGCTATGGTACAATGCATTATCTAAAGGTCAAAAATACATTTGCAGCTATCCATATTCCCCATGCATACAAACGTTAACATCACGAGTTGTCGCACAGGAGTGCCCAAATCAACAAAATTGTTAAAAGAAAATGAATGAATGCTTCATGAATATATTAACTAGCACAATGTTGATAAAAGCTCTAAAAATACCTTTAAAGATAACAGCTATCTTAGTTTCAATTGCCATAACTCGTTGAACCTACTCAATACTCATATCAGCAAGCATAAGTGTATTATAGGACTGAGTTCATACTAGACCACTGAGAGCAAATGCGCTGCTTATTTAGATCTGTTTCATTCAACCTTTTGGGGTTTCTGACGAAACAACCAACGATGGAGACCTTTTTAAAACACGTTCAAGACTTTCTTGCGTACTCGTAATTGTCATAAGTTTTCAATTGTGGCAATACAATGTTTTGCAATGTAATTGCTTCTACCAAGGAAGCTCAGTCTCTGTAATAAACTTTTTTCAAGGCCAAATGTTTGCAAAAGAACGACAATGTCTTCCTCAATTTTTAAGTTGGGTATACCAATTAAAATTTTTCGAAGAACGAAAACAGTTTTTAGACATCAAAAACCGGCTAAGTAAATTATGTTCTAAACAGTACAAGCCTTTCATGTTAACCGGCAATTATAGTAAGCCTACCGTTTGTGACACTGTTGTTGTCTGCAATAGTACATATTGTCTGACAGTTTCAAGTGAGGCTCAGAAGTTGGCTTTCCCGATTTCTACGTCGTGCACAAGAAAACACTTGGACTTTGCTAGTTCGTACAAACTTTTTTCTGGTCACGATCAACCAAGTTTTCAAACATTCTCTATGTTGAAATACTATGAGTCGATGTTTGAATCAGACAGCAATTTTAACGTACAATCATTAGTCAGTAAAGAGAGCACCCTTCAGCTCGATTTTACATTTAAATTGGAAAAAGAGCTAACAAGCCAGTGCGATCAAAAAACATCCAAAGTGTTATACGCAGAAGGCTTCGAAATCTTCCTAACGAATGCCAGGATTTTGTGTTGTGCAATATTAGTTACTGTACAATATACACAAAAACGGCAATGAAATATTCACGTTTACACCGTCGCCACACGCCTGCACTGGAAACATTCGTAGACCTCCCTGCTCACTGTCATTCGGTCGAAGAGAGAAAAATAAAGAAGCGTGCCGCTATTACATCCACCGCAGAAAACAGCAAAGGGTCATTTGGAATAATGAAATTTAACCTCCCTGGGTATCGTTATTGTGGGCTTGGTAATGGTTTCATTGCAATGTTTAATATATTTGAATTAAAATATGTTCTTATTAACTAAATGCTTGGTTTTGAATGCAATTCAATCCTGGCACGGACGTTGAAAAGATGGATGACATGGGTAGCCCAGTTAACGACTTGGGTAAAGTTCTTGTATACACTTCGATTTTCCAGCTATAAAACACTTAAAAAGAAGATAGACAAATATAAAGATTTAATTTATTACTTAATAGATAACTTGTGCAGGCAGCATGACGTGGACTATTTAATTGGGGTTCCTTGTAACGAAGAAGATTTTAAATTATTAGAAGGCGTGTACAACATTGGTCACCCATTGTATGCACTTTTCCTAGCAGTGTTTGAAGCAAAAGCGTATTTTGAAATTCTAGCTGGAACATCATATACATCCGACTTGTACTATTTCAGTGAAAAACAGCAATCATTAACGTTGCTTGTTTCCTCTTCTTCAAGTTACAAGAATTTAGATCCTACCATTTCCGGATTTGCAAAAGGCATATCCCTTGAGCAAAAATGGAAGCGCATATTGCAAGAAGTTTGGGCCGGCTACTGTTATACTTTTACAATTCCAAGCACATTGGTGAGATTTTAAACCCATTAAGATATTATACAAAAATAGTTCAATGAGAAAAATGTTTAGTTTGAACTGCATATTGTTTGCACAGTGCAACAGAAATAATGATAAGAATACGGCTGTTCCCCAGCCATCCTCGTCCCAACAGCTGCCTGCGGCACAAACTATTTTTCCACCGCAAGGATCATCCTCTGACGAGCGGATGAAAACGCCCACTGAAGACAGTGCTGTTCCTGACGTAGATGAAGAGGTTTATCCAGCCGCCCCTGAGAAGTTCGGGAAGTAAAGACTTGTAGTATCAGAGATTAGCCCGAAACACCCCCAGGCACCATCGTTTTTGGAACTTGAGAGAATTTGCCCTCCAAAGGCCTACAAATACACGTTTCTTACTGGATACTACGTTTTGGTTATACAAGTTGGAGATCCGTCTACAATTTTAATTAGTGCAAGTTTAGACCTAAAGCAGATGCGCAAAATCCAAAAGAGTGTTGGCGGCAGCAAACGAAAAAAAGATCACTTATTTTTTGTGTTGGGATCCAAACATGTTATGCCAGATGTAGAGTTTGATTCAATTGATATGATGGTCACACCGGAGGATGGAGTTCGGGGAGTTCCAATGGACGAATCAGAAACATATGCTATTGTTTTATTGCATATGCCTAGAAAATTAGAAGTCAGTTATGCAACAGAAACATTTTGTTTGCGGCGATCAGAAAGTAGATACTACGCCGCTGAGCTAGAAGATAAACAGAAATTTCATTAAAACCTATGTACAGGATGTTTTTATTTACGGATCACCGTGCTCTGTGATATCTTGCGAAGAGTTTTTGCGCCTAACACCTGAAAGCAGCCTAATTGAGCAAGTCAACAATCTATACATTCCAGTAGGTTATGTAACGCAACAAACAGATTCGCCACCATTTATTTCCATCAGTAGATGTTCCAAAGCAATGCTACCAATGCAGCTTGACAGTTTTCAGGAAAGCCAAGCAACACCTGGAGACGTCAACCATTGCCCGGAGCTTAGAGCATTGCCTTCAACGTTTGATTTTCGTGGTGGTCACTTGCAGTCTTCTGCACAAAAGATCATTGTCAACACTCACATCTATTTTCAAAATTATATTGCGAATAGGGAAGTACTTGAAGGAACGCCTATTCAACTTACTTCCAAAGTATGTTCAATAGGCCTTGACACAATTGGCAGAGTTCTAAAAAACTGGAAATTAGAAAATATTGCTACTCCAGGAAAGAAACGAAATTATCCCCTTCGTAAACAATGTCTAATTGATGACTTCAACGCGAAAATGATCCTTGACATAATTCAGCAAATCTATTCTGAAAACCGGGCTCCATTCGTAGCTGAAATCTTTAGTAGATTTTTAAAACGCTATTTAGCACCACGAAAGTCAGCAAAGGGAGGCCGGCAACGACGTTGTACCTTTTACTTGCCACGAGAAAACCTTTAGAAAGATTTTACACCGACTAGGCTTCAAATTTCGTAAAATTAACCTTCGAGATACGCTTTTGATGAGACCTGAAATAGTTCGCTGGCGTGGTGAGTATATAAAGGCTTTAAGAGACAACGAAAAGTCACCGACACCATTGGAAGTCATTTGGCTTGACGGTAATCCACAATATGAATTCCAATTCTTTGTTAGAACAATGGCAAGAGTTTATATGAATACCCACAATGTTTTTAAAACAGAAACTTGGATTGACCCTCATGCACGTACAGGGAAGGCATGGGTTCTAATCAAAGAATCCAATTATCGGGAGAGAGCTAAATACACGTTTAAACGGAACAAAGCCTCTCGTGGACCTTGTGTTATTGTGCTAAATGCTGGTAAGAAAAATTTATTTAATATATAATAAAAAGTTTTGCACTGCATAATTATGGATTACAAAACTGCGTTTGTAAATTTAGGAGGTGTCAATGTCTTTGTGGACGGAACAATGTCAGTTTTTCCTGTTCATAAAAAGGATGTTACTGGGGATTACCATGACAACGTCAATTCAAAATTTTACATCTCCTGGTTTAAAAATCTGCTAGACCAGCTGGATAAAACTGGGAAAAAATACATTATTGTACGTTAAGAATGAAATGAAACGAATAACATTCTTATAACACATAATCGCATATGATATTTACCTGAATATGTATATGCTTATGTATAATACGAATCATTTGTGCTTTTCAGGTTCAAGTGAGAAACTGACATAAGGATGTTACACAACATTATTTAATTAAAATTTAAATGATAAATAGTGAAAATTGATTTATATTAATAAAAACTACATTGTTTAGGATAATGCTCCATACCATGGTGCTAGTGACCTTCCTAAGTCTTCTGATAAGAAGGGTGTAATGTATGAATGGTTGGAGGACAACCTCCCATTAATACACCGGAGATCTTTACTGCCAATTCAAGAATATCGCAAATGGGAACTTTGGGAAATGGTTAAAGAACAAAAGAAAACAAGAAATTTCTACGTTATCGACAAAATGGCAGAGGAACGGGGGCACAGAGTTATTCGGTACTACAAACTCTAGAATTTATCAATTTATTTACAAGCATTACGTACATTTAAAAGTATAAAGTAGTGTCTTTGCTTTGAAATAATTATTTTGATTTTTGTTGTCAGCCTTCCACCATATAATTGTGACTTGTCTCCCATCGAACCGATATGGAAAGACATCAAGTATGAAGCTAAGTTTAGAAATGTAGATCAAAATGTAAAAACGATTACTGAACTAGCTAAGGAAGTCATGCTAAAGTATCCAACTGAGAAATGGAAAAAACACGTAGAACATATTAAAAAGTAAGGCTGTTATATAAATAATTGCATATCAATTCCCAGAATACTTATTCTAATATTCTTATTTCATAACAAAAAAATATATTTTCCTCAGGTTGGAGGACGAATACTGGGTGGCAGATGGCTTCTATGATAATTTTATGGAGGAAAACTTCTCTTTGATTGTATGTGTTTTGAAATTTTGAATTGAAACAATTTTTATTTAAAATGCAATTTACATACGTTTATCGATTTTTTGATAGATTCCAATTAACGATGACGATGATGAAGAGAATGAAGATGATTTAGAGTACACAGCTGTTCCAATAGATCCACAAATAAGCACGTCCAGCGTGCACGACAATTTTGAAATGGAGGAAGAGTATGATTTGTTGGATGTATAGTATATCAGATGTCATATTGTTTCGTTCGTTCTAAGATTTTTGTTGTAATAATCATTAACAATTATCATTTATTGCTCTATCTATGGTTAAATATTACTAGCAGTTACAAAATAGTTGAGAGTAGAGTTTTATATTAATAATGATAATAACTAAAAATGTGTATTTAAAACAGTTTTAGAATTTGAAAATACATGTATTAAGATGTCCAATATACTATAAGTTAAGAAATTGTTTGATCAAATGTACTATTAATTTGCCTTTTTGTCAATCATACCAATCATGATACTTGTAATTATGCTTTCGTATTATTGCAATTACGGGATGTTGGTATTATTTTTCAGTCATTTTTAGCTGTTTTTACACTTGCGTAATAAGCTGGCTAGTTCTTTAAAACTTCGAATGAGAATTTTAAAAATACAATGCATGTATGTTTATACAAAGAAAATAGTTTTTGGTGTTAATTTGCGGTTGTGAAGCAATTCACTTCAATAACATCAATATTACGCAATTGCAGCGTACATCCAAGAAAATTGGAAAATGGCATTTTCATTCTATTGAATTTTTTTATTTACATACTAACATGTGATTCAGGGAAAGTACACCCCAACGTTCACGGCGCTTACACTCTACTTGTGTGCTGTGTTTATCTTAAGGATCAACAGTATGTGCCCATTTCAGCTTAGTGAGGTCATTGGTGTCTGTGCATTTGTTGTAACAAGTTACATGCGTACTTTAGTTGAAACACTACTGCACACTAGAATACATTCAAAAACCAGAATAGTACCCAAAACCAAATTCTAGCCAAACCAGAATATAAAACCAAACATTAAAAGTGCTGTAGCTGTTAATAGCGCACATGTTTCCGTGCGGACATAACTAGCTTTTTGAGTTGACAGACAGACAGAGAGAAGATACAGACACGTTTTTTTCGCTCCTCCAAAGTATTTTTGTTGTTTTAGAAATATTGAGTTTTTAATTATAAATTTTATATCTACGTGATCAGTAAAAAATACTGGATAAGATAATATAGTTTTTAAAAGTGTTAACAGTTTGAAAATAGTTAAAATTAGTGAAAAGTGTCCAGTTAAGTGTTTTGTGTCATCATAGTATTTTTTTCCCTCTGTCGTTTTGGGACCCAAGCCATATTACTGAAATCATTGATAAGCAAATCATCTTATAAAGATAAGTTAATTTTTTATATTGTATATGTACTCCGAAGAGTACCACAAATTATATTCTAAGACGTCTCCCAAAAGATACTGGCACAC
>JAQFYG010002552.1:0-14463 GCA_034694325.1 Entomobrya corticalis
TTTTTTTCAATATTTTTCAAGAACGATTTTGAAAGTAAAAATTGGTTTGCGTAGATAGAATATTAGTCGTTTAGATAGAGATGTTCTCGTTTGTACATTTTTTTATTGAAAATTGACCATATTAGAATTTGTTTTTATATGTTTGGCTATTTAACATATTTTTACTGTTTAATCGCAGTTAGGATGGATAGTAGTAAGAGCATGTATATAATAGACTATTTAATCGTGTTGCAATGTTGGATTTTTTAAATGAAAAATTATTTATTAGTTAGTACGAGAGCGTAGTAGGTCACCTTGAAAAAAATAAAATTAAAGAGAGGAGATGGGATGCGATTTTGCAGTTGTGTGTGATATGGAGATTGATTGGTTCGACAATTTTTTGGGTAGTGGTTTTCATTATGATGACCGTTAGGATGTGATTATTTAATGATTATGACTTTGGCGATCCTGAGATTCCTTATAAAAATACTGGGCTAGTTTTCTAGGTAACTCATCTACTAAATTGGAATCAAAACTCATTTGAATTCAATCATAATTTTTTAACCTTTTATCTGGCGACTTATTTATAAAAAATTTTTGGACAGACGACGATTTGACGACGACAAACCCAATTTATTTTTTTACTGATAAGCATTCATATAAAAGCACTACACATAATCATCATCATCCCAATCCCCGTCATAATCATCATCATCATAAACCACTTTGCAATCGATCCACACATTTCAAAAAAAAAAACATGTTGACTGCATCTGTTTCAATATATTTTTTCCTAGTAATAAAAACCCATAATTTTTACGCAACAAAACTGTACATCTATCATATATACATCAATTCTGTGAAAAGCGTCATTCGAATAAAAAACAGAGAATCCATTTTTCAAAGAATTTTTTTTGTTTAAAAAAATCGTTTCAAGTTTGAGCCACGTATTTATCATGAATCATTATACATTTTATGTAGATTTCTCATTAACTTTGTTATAATATGGCCTATTATATATTATAGTATATGATCTATAGACAAAGTATTTATATAGCCAATTAGGTGTCGGTGACGATCGAAACTTTCGAAATGTGTTGCTTTGTATGGAAGTAAAAAGAAAGGATATTTTTTTTTGGCTGGTACTTTTTTAAGCTCTGTTTTCTGTTCACCAAGTAATAAGTCTCTCGTCTCTCGACACAGGATATCATCTTGTTTGAGTTTCATTTTCTGCAGCAGCTGCTTCGCGTATGGATGATAATGACTACTTGGTTATTTGGGAATAGAATGTTTCTTTTTTTATCAGGAAAAAATATACAAAGTTTCAAAATAATATGGAAAATATATATGAAGATGTATTGCATGGACAAAAAAGGGAGAAAACGTTTATTTGAAACATGGATAGTATTTGAAATCACAAGAGCAAACACCCATTTTTTATATATGCGCTTATAAGACTTTATATTTTGTCGTTTGAGTTATTAGCGGTGATGGTGGTGGTGGTTGTGATGATGTGACCTCAATATTTTCCTCCTGCTTTAAAAGCAGCAGTACAAAGTACAAGTACCATTTATACAAAAAAAATCTTAAAAACTTAAATACAATTGTGGTTTGTTACAAGAGGATTTGACTATTATTTTTCAAGGTACATATTCATAAACACACTTGTTTCGAATTTTATTATTTCATAATGAACGTGTGGGATGATGATATAATCTTATGACTCATTAGAAAATATAATTCGAAATATGTATATATCCAACATAAACCGCAGTGATATGACTTTGCAAAAAAAATCGAAAGTTCTCTTACTTTTCGGGTTTCATTTTCGCATCGCATGTTTCACTTCTTCCTGGACAAGCCACACTCTCCATCCAGAAAAAAGGGTTAAAATATAAGTAATATTGCATCATATTCATCATGAAATGAGTATTATTTTTTTTCTTCATAATAACATGCCAATCAATGTGTGCTGGTCTCTCTGAGCCGCTGCTATACACTTTCAAACTTTGAAACAAGCTTTTTTAAGCATAAAAAATCCCCATTTCGAAATACACACACTACTTCACTCTTCACACATATTTCAAAATAACATGCATATAAATATTGGCCAAGAGTTGAGTGTAGATTCTCTGGAAGTCTGGCTGGAACGTGTTTTTTTATTTTATTTTGAAAACCTGCTGGATGGATAAAAATTAATCTACAGTCTGTCTCTCTACTTGGTGTACTCCCCCTCTTCTCTCTTTATAATTTGGTTACATATCTCTTTTGTTTCTTTTTGAATTTGGAAATATTTTTGTAATTTTCTTTGTACGTGTGAGTATACCCAGTGGAGAGTGGGGCTTGTAACCCTCTCTGTAAATGTAAATTATTCATTAAATTTCTTATCACACAAACATATTATTAGGCTCAAAGCTCAACTCTTTACACTTGACGACAATATGGATAATACGCAGTAATTCAATTTTTTTTTCGATTAATACATTTCCTCTTGTAAATACGTTATTTCATGAGATCATCGCTCTTCCTCTTTTCAAATAAATAAATGATGAATATGTTTGTATTTTAAATATTTGCAAAAATATTTTATTGCTGTTATCCGGTCTTTGGTTGATTAAACATTGTAAAAAGGGGTTTCAAAATGTTTTAAAATCGTTTCCGTTTTAAAAAATGACTATGTGCTATATACACATCTGTATAAGAAAATTGTCCTCCAAACAATAGTACAATTCCTTCAAGAGAATATAATTGATAAACTACCAAACCACTCGAAATAAACCAACCCAATCAAACGTAATTATAAAAAGAACCTTAAACAATTCAAAGCCAAGGCGAAGGAGCTTGTTCTCTTCAATAATAACCCACTATACATATCATTTTATTTTATCATTCGTCATCATCACATTGTTTAAACCATCTTATAACCCAACCAAGTCCACACCAACTTTTTTTAACAATCACGCGACATTCATCCTCGTCGTTGTCGTCGTCGTCGTCGTCCCATGAAATAGTATCTATTCTCTGTCGTTCAAGGTGTTTTGTTCGCTGTTACTTTTTTTATGCTAACTTTAAAGTTATAAAGCGATGCAGAGAAGTACAGGAGAAAAAATATGAAAAACAACAGATGCGAAAAATATACCAAGTGCGTAAATATATAACAGCAAGTTTTATAAAGTTATGCAAAAACGATCTTGAAAAAGACTCGTCGAACGAAAAAATTTTCAATTGAATCTTTTTTTTTTCAAGGCAAACATCTTAAACGTGTTATGTTAGAAATTTCTGTTCAGGAGAATAAGTTAAATAGTCATCAATGATAGCTTATATTATGCGTTGGTTTGGATTTTGGTTTTGGGATATTTGAAAGGGTTAAAATTTTTTAATAGGGCACATGTTTGAAAGGCTTGTGGATTGGAATATAAATAATTGGGTTATAAGTATATAGTAATACGGGTCAACTTGTGGTTATCTCTAAAGAATATTTTTATAATTTGTTTTTTTAAATTTGAATTTTATACCTGGATATATGAGTAATTTGAAAGTATTTTATATATGACTTTGAATAGAAGTTTTTATTACGCAATCAATATATTTTATCATTTATATATATATTTATCCCTGAAAAATTGTAAAATTACATATTGCTCATTTCAAAATTGTTATAAGGAATATAATATCATGTTATATTATGATCATGTCTTGAAAACCGATAAATTCTTTTTAAATGCATCTTTGATCGAAGTGAAGAAAACAGGATATTTTTTATTATCCTAATATCCTTCAAAAGAAATTATATTTATATTTTAACTGCGTTTTCTTAATGTATGGCGTTACGTATCATAACTGCTCATGTTAAAAATACTAAATGGTAAAACGAAAAATTTTTTGGTGACGTTAGAGTTAGAGCTCATGGTCATTGTATTGGTGGTGGTGGTAAAGGTAAAGCTAAAAATTAGCATCAATAGTCAAATATAGTATGTGTTATAATAAAAATCAATTTATATTTTTCCTTGCTACTTTAACGCTTTTTCAATTTTATATCTTCGTTTTTCGTTCTGGCAGGTAGTTAAGACGGTTTAATGATTTGGCAATAAAAATTAGTAGACGTTACGTTATAAAGACGGCGGGGATATATGTGTTTTTGTCGAAGGAATATTTTAATGATGATAGCGTAATTTGGTGGATCTATTTTTATAAGCCATTCTTTTTGAAGAAGAAGAAGCTGGTAGAGATATTTAATGGATGATGACGTTAATAGGTTGTTTCAATTAAAAATGAATAGTAGGTGAGGAGACAGGAGAGATATGATTGGAATTGGAATATTAGAATATTTTTCGGATGGATTGAATATGATTTTGTTTGAGAATGACGTAGGTTTTTTAGGAATGGCATCATAGAAAATTGTGATTGTCTGTATATCTGGTTTAATGATTGTTTGTTGCTTTTCTTTTTTTATTGTTTTTTTACATACGTAGTTGGGTTTTAAAACGGAAATTGTAGAGAACAATAAGATAATATAAGATTTTTGTATAGCTGCTTTATATGGATTTGATTGATTTGATGTTATAGAGTATAGACTTCCTCGTTTTGGGTTTTTAATGAAAATGTATTGAGTCTGCTTCTAAAATGTTTTAATGGGTTTAATTTTAGTATTGATTTGATGTGAAGCTATGAGCTGTCTGTCTTTTTTATGAAATTATTTATTGGCTTTTGATATGACGCTTGTATGTTATCTATAAATACAATGTATTAAAACCAAAAAGCTATTGTTTTTTTGAAAGCTTGTATGAATATTTGTATAATGAATAATGCTTCATTAAGTAAAATTATTATGAGATCATGGATTTTGATCAAATTACTCATTCGAAACAATTTTGAAAATATGTTTGATTTGAAATGGCAGATTTGTTGGCAAAAATATATTATAACATTCCGTATTTTATGTTTAAATTCCTGATTAAATAAGATGTAAAGTGTAAATGAAATGATAAGAGCTTTATAAACTTTAAGCATAATTTGAAACTCGATTCTTGAAACTTATAACATAACTTTTAAAAGTACTTAACATCGGGTACATTATAACGACAATACTGCGTTTTTTTACAACAGACTGTTCAATTAAAAACATGTCCACAGTCCTCATAAATAACCTCAACAAAGCAAAAAATACGATCCTTATCGGATATTGATACGCGCTCGCGTTACCTTGTTGATAACACGACCGATTGAGTGTTTTTGAGGTGGTGAATGTACAGTATTGAAATTATGTGCTCATTATACAAATTAAAATTAAATCAGAGTAAATATATCGCATAATTAACCCCTGCTGATATGGAATATTTTTGTTGCTATTATAGGGTTTGCGATAATTTATTCAGTCGCGTAGTAATATAAGGAGGCGTTATCTATGAGATCAAAAAATATGAATTGAAGGAATTTTGTTCACATGATTGTTAATGTTTGCATATATTTCAAAGTGCAATTTGTAGATTGCGTAATGTAGTTTTCAAAGGAATTATTGACTTTTTAACAAATAGTGTTAAAATGTTAAGGTGTCGCTTTTGAAAGTGTCGATTTGAAATCGCCAATGAAATGGTCAAACGCTTAAAAATGATGACCAAACTGTTACAGAATTTGTCTCAGTATTTAGTAAAACGTTTAGGCTTTAAAAAAGTTTAAAGGAAACTACCAATACCAAATAGACTAGCAATTTTTAAAAAATCGAAATTAAATCATGTTGCAACACCGCCATTAATTAGGATTCCTATCGCCTATTTTAAACACTCTATAAAAATACTACCGGTTTCAATATATCCCATTCATATAGCCACTCCCTCTCACCATATTTTAATACCTACTTTATAATTTAACAACTTCCGTTTTCCTCTATTTCTTAACATTTCAAAAAACTCTATATTTAACTCTTACACATTATTACAAATAGACTATCAATTTGATTACAAATTTTTTACTAGTAATTCAATACTTTATATTTTTATTGAAAACTAGCGCAAATACAAATAAATTTTCGCTCATGCAATTATGAAGCGAAACGACAAGGAAGGAAGTGTCTAAATCTAAACATTTTACAAAACATTTTTAGCAATTTTTAGAGATGCTCTCAATTTTATAAGCGATATATTTACACTAAAAATTACAAATTAGCCCCATAATAATATTTTGTGGTGTGGCGTTTTGAATTACGACTAAATATATATTTTATTCGTGTGTCCTAATTAAAAAACTGTTTATTATGCAACATTCAATAAAAGAGCGCTTTATACTAAATATTGAGTTCTTGTTTGTCGAATCAAAACTACTACCAAAAAATATCTATCGAGAGCGTTTAAACAAACGGTTACAAACAGTTACAAAAATGTATCGTATCAAGTATACAAAGAAGAAAAAGAGAATATACTTTAGTTAGTAGTAACCTTGTCCTTGTTTTTCAATAATTCGTAACAATGAATGGCTATAAAAGATTAAAGCAACAATTGATCAGAAAATAATCAGTTTGTGAGGAGGAGGAGGTGGAGAGCATACAAAGCGATGGGGATTGAAAAATGGGATGGATGGTTGCTATAGTAACGTTCACACTTTGCAAACATAGTAACGGTAACAAAATGGTCAACGGTTATGTGTATGCATTTTAACCTGTAGCATATAAGAAGTATCATATTTTTAATAGCAAATTGATATCATTTAACTCTATACTTCACTGAATCAGATCACCATAACAACGACAAATTACTTTGTTTACTTTTAATGCAATTTTTTATTTGTTCTAAATAACCAGCAATGTTTAAAGTTTAAAATGTTTTTTAACTTTACATTTAACCGCATTTATCACATATAATCATGTGTATACATATGCATTAGAATTAGAATTGATTTTTTCAAAATAAGCACACACCAGCTTTGTAATAAACTTGTCGGTACTTTTCTTCTCTTGAAAAAAAAATTATCCCTTTTTTACTATTTAGGTTACTGGTCACATCTAAACAGGTTACCTTTTAGTAATATATGATTTTTCAAAATTGTTTTTGAAGATTATAAAAAAAATTGAAAGTCAAAGTCAACTATGTAATATCATCATCTACACACGGACGGACGCATGATTATATTATGGCGATCGTCATCATCATCATCATGTTGAATGGTAACTTTTTTGAATGTTTGAAGGACAACAGCAAAGAAAAAAAGAAGGCGACATATGCACATAAAGCCGTTACAAGCCGTTATATTTATTGGCTATACATATATCTGTTACAAAGTTTATAAGAAAACAAATGCATGGTCAAACTCAAGTCAGCAGACCATTTTGGATACATTGAAGACTAACTGACTAATAAACAATTTTAAAAAATTTTGAACTGTAAAAATGTTATATAACCAGATAGATAAGAAGATAGCCTATATCCACTTTTTAAAATATGTTTACTGGTGACGACTACTTGAATGGCTAATAAAAACAGTTGTAATCGACCTATTTAAATATGTTTTAAAAAATCATGCATGTTTTTTACCATGTATCCGTGTTGAGCTTTAAAATATATAATATGCTTGTAAACTGCCATTTTCAAACAGTATTACAAACCAAGAAAAAAATCGAAAGTATTGTTTGAAAAAAAGCGAATGTGTATTATTGCGTAATTGTTACGTGTATAGTCAATAGTTGTAAAAATATGTAGGTGGGTGGGTGGTGGTGGTTAAAAAAAAGATGGACATATAGACACATTGTTCAAGTACTTGTGTGTCTGTGTAAAATAAATTATGATTATAAAACGGTGTGTTAACAAATGCGATTAGAATGTGAACTAGGGAGATATATAGACTGTTTATTATAAAAGTTTTTCAACTGACCTTCTTTCATGTTCTTGAAGAGAATTGACGTTTAATTTTCTTGAAAGTTTTTATAAAGTAGATTTTTTGAATATATGGCTTATGTTGGGATTTTAAAATATATTTTTAATGCTTCTTGGAATAAACAATGGGGAATAACCATAAGGTTTTGATTTTTTAAATGTGATGATGAGAAAAAAAATTGTGTTTGAAATATTTATTTATTGAATGTTGAAGTATGGTTGATGGTATTTCAATTTGAATTGTAATGTTGTTGCCATGGGAATTTGGAGTGTGGAGTTTTCGATGTCGTGGAAGTTTTTAATGGGGAGATTCACACAAGTTGCAAGTTTGCAAGTCTACTTGCTTGGGTTTTAAAGTTTTAATTTGATTGATTCTTGTGGTGATTTCATTAGGATTATGGTTTATGGGTTGCTATGCAATTATAATGTGAAGTTTGAATGAAGAAGAAATAAACAATGGTGTATTGTTGATATGGTTGTTTGATTATTGATGATGATGGGAAATATGAGAGGAAGGAAGAAGACTATTTATTTTGAGGAATTTTGAAAATAATTTTATGTTTTAATTGGCGATGATGGTGAGGTTCATAATAGCAGCATATTGTGCAGAAGGTTTGCAATTTTTTGGGATGATTTTTTAATGATGACGCAAATCAGATTCTAGTCACGTGCAAAGATTTAAGTCTTTTGTTTTAAAGATTGGTTATGTAACAAATTTTTGGGATTATATAAAAAACTGTGTCATCATATATTAATTTTGTTTATAGTTTGAAGGAATTTAATGATTTTATATTATTAGCTAGTATTAAAACCTTTTTATGTAAGTTTAATGTAAAGAGTAAAGTGATTTGTAAAATGAGACAAATTGGTACGTATTGGTACGCGGCTGCGGCTTAAATAAAAGAATAATGGGATGCAAGACTGACCGTGATTAAAATGAGTAATTAAGCAAACATTAAAATTAAAGTGTGTATAAAAAATGTAATACCTTTTGATAGATACTTTATATTTATATTTAATAATTGCGTGTTTTTAAACGTGTGGTATTGAGAATTGATTTATGAGTTATTTTACGTTAAATGTATACTTAACTGTTAGATATGAATATTTTAGAAGGTTTTTAGCTGAAAAATATGATATTTTATTTCTTTTTGGCTTATGATTTTTGCTGATGAAAAATGCTAATGTTTTTTTATCAAGATTGCGTTAAAAATATACTTTTTGGTTTGATGCATCAATGAATTTTGATATTTATTTATAGACAGACATGCTGCTTTGTAATATGCCGTTATGCTGCCGTTCGATTTACAGTAGATTAGTACTAGATGAAAGGAATAAATATTTAATATTTTAGCTCAAACCTTAATGAGCAATGTGACGTAAAATTGGGTCGAAGTTTAGGTGACTTTTGAGACGGGTGTGTATAGACATGTGCTAATATTCATTAGTAAACTGTTCTGTTGAAAAGCTTTATAGATTGCATAATTTTTCTACGTATTAAACTTTTAATTAAAAAAATTATTGAATGCTTGAATGAGTTTTAATGCTGTTTTTATGTATTTTACTAGCAAATTATAAAAGATATTTTTAGAGATTTAAGATATTAAGTTATATGAATATATTATGCAATCGATTTTGAAATAAAAATGTTTTAAATTAACTTCCTTGTTTAAGACTTTAAATATGATTTAAATTTTAAACGTAAATATTTAAAGATTTCGAATATTTTAAAATATGCTGAATAAATACAGAGTCCCATGTTATTTCTTTAAAAACCTCTCTCTCTCTCTCTCACAATTTATTATTCTAAAATAAAATATATACAATCAGAAAAAAACGTCCAGGTACTTAAAATCCATCCATCCTTTCAAAACATTCCCAACATCCACTCTAAAACCTTAAATGCTCATTCGCTATCTGTTATATATTTAGAGTCAGTCAAGAAGAACATTTTTTAAAAACAACTTTGAAAAAATCTCGTAAATGCATAGCGATAATAAAATCGTAAGTTGTCATGACGGTGATAATAAAATATTATTTATTTAATCCCCGGGCACTTTATTCTCCTTACCACCAGGACTTTTGGCTCTCCAATAGTTATCTGTAGACGCTGACAACTCTCCTCCGACAACAATTCCTGCACCACCTCCAACACCTCCATCCATTCTCGGACTAACATCTCTTCTCCTCTGAGGACTGCCCCTTCCTCTCCCGTTATTACTCCTCCACTTCTGGTTCTTTGCCTGCGTTTTCGATCTCCAAAACTCCTTTCCAACAACAACTTGTCTTGGAGAGTCCTCCTCCCTGCGTTCAAACGCAAAGTCGTCGAGATACTCGACATCCTCACCCCAGTCATAATTCTGGTCGTAGTACCTCGCAAACATTGAATCCCGTTTCGCAGCTTCAAAAATGCCATAAACGTACTCGAGTAACGCTGGAAACCTGCCAACCCAGTACTCTACAAACCCATCAGGCACTGTCCCAAGCGACTCCTGTGCGTCCTTAGTAAGCTCCCTGTAATGATTCTTCTTATTCCTAAGTGCCCTGAGAAGATCCCTTAGGTTATCACCTTTGTAAGTCCTGTACTTCCTCAAGTCTAACGCGACATGTTCGCAGATGTGGTTCCTCCAATCACCCCGCACGATATCGAACGCTCCGGATTCGAGTTTCTTGAGAAGCGGGAAAGTGAGTTCAGTTTCCTTTTCGATTCGATCGCTGACGTCGAGGAAGAAACTGAGCACTTTGTCGTTTGACCAGAAGAACGGATGTTTTAGGATGGCGCTCAGAGGCGGTCTCTCATCCGCTTCGGTAGAGATCATTGTGCGTACGAGGTTATACGCTCCGCGGGGATTATCGGAGATGAGGTTCAGGTCGTAATCTCCTGTGATAATGTTTGACTGGCGGCGGAACGGGTCGCCGAAGGGATGTTGGCCTTTGGTTAATACGTAGTAGTACAGGCAGCCCATCGAGAAGATGTCGACTTTGTTGGTCTAAAGAGAATAATTAAATATTAATTAATATTTCATCCCAAAATAATTTAAAATCCAAAAAACAAGTAATTAGTACTCACCATTCTCCCACCTTCACCCCCATCATCCCCTAACCCACAAACAACCTCAGGCGCTATCCATCCGTCAGTCCCAGGAACCCCACCACTCCTCCTCGAATAACTCCCCCTCCCATCCCTGATCTTTTTACACAACCCAAAGTCACTAATCATCGTCCTAACCCTCCCGTTTCCTCCACCTCCCGCCAAACCCAACAACACGTTAGCAGGCTTAACATCCCTATGAACAATCCTCAACGAATGCAAATGGTCCAACCCCTCCGTCGCATCCCTCAACACGTCAACCCCACAAATCTCAACCTCCCCGTTATCCCACCTCCCCTCCACCCAATCACTCAGCGTCGCAACGCACAACTCCAAAGCGATATACCTAAACTGTCCATCAGTCTCCGTGCAAAAGTACCGAATAACGTTAATGTGCTGATCCGACTCTTTTAACAAGTCGACCTCCCTATCCGCCAAACTGAAGCACTCGGGCAGTATCCTTTTAACCGCAACGTCCCTCCCTTCAAACTTTCCTTTAAAAACGAACGTTCCTTCACACCCTTTCCCAAGGACCTGCGAAGGAAATAGCGTGATTTTCCCAACACAAAGCTCCCCAGTCGAAGTGTCAATAAATGAACTAGACACTGATCGACCTGACGAAGAATTCCGTTCCCCGGAGTTTAAAGCGCTGTCACTGCTCAGTAGTTTCTGCTGCTGCTCCAACTGATTGTTTTTGTAGCGTCTGTACGCGAAAAATAGAGCGCCAAGGATTGAACTCGTGATGGCGATTGATATCACAGCCGTGGTAAATACGATTTTAATTTCCTTTTTTCCCAGTTTCTTCGAAGATGTCGTCGCAGGTAATGGCGGTGGAAACTGTGGTTTGTTTGGAGTAGTCTCTGGCAGTGACTGGATTGGCTGATTAGAAGATTGTGGAGGCTGTGGAGTGGCAGCGGGTACCTTTGGCGCAGGTAATATGACTTTACTGTCATTAAAAGCGGGTACAACCTCATCCGTTCTAGTTCCAACCCCTTCAATCTGAGCAGGAAAGCTCCCTGCACCACTTCCCTGCTCATTACTTCCAACTTGGTAGTAACCAAGCAACAAAAAATCTCCATCCTCTCCACTCGCACTAGTTCCAAATATCTTGCCTCCATCACTGCCTCCAATCTCGGGTCCCTCCAACAACCTCGGTAAATTAGCCCCATCCCCAATAACAAGGACATGTTCATCCGCCAGCGCTGGAACAGCGTACAACCCGTAAGCACACTCGCCAACGTAGGTCGTTGGACTCAGCGCTTTACTGTTACTCGCGCTCTCACCGCCTTTTAATCTCTCCAGCGTATCGGACGCGATAGGGTTGAAAGGGACGCTGACTAGGTTCGTACTAGGCCCGTCGATACTATAAAGTCCCACAACAGGTGATGTCAGCGCCACCTGCCATAGTAGTTCCCCAGATGACCTGTCATAAGTCATCAAATGTCCTTCAGAAGGAGATGTGAAGTGAACCTGCTCATAATCCTGAAGCGACTGACTACTCATATCATTCGAAGAGTAGTGATGATAAGTCACGTTCCACTTCCGGGGTCCATCCATCATGGATAGCGTATACTCCGTCTTCCCGATCAAAACCGTCTTAATAAACGACGCCTTCCTATCCTCCCCCGGCTCGCAGTGACTATCTTTTGAAGAATGTGTGTACTCATAAGGTGGAGCCCCTTTAGTCGCACTCCATTTAGGACAGGTGTCCATCCCCCCACCGTCCATAGGCATCTCGTGCTTCTCCCCCGTATACGGATTCAAACTCAACCACATGTCCAACTTCTTCCCAGTGTACATCAGCCCTTCAGAGTTCCTGCAGGGTGCCATCGCAACTAATTGGGGTATCGTGAATGGCAGTTTCCGGAGGCTGTTTTGTTTGCCCATCATGTAGAGGGACCCTGTCTTCGGGTCTGGGAGGAAGTAAGGTGCTCGGGGGAGTTTTGATTGGTTTTGGTGGGAGTCCGAGTCTGCAGGGGATGGAGGTTTATTAGGAGGGGGTTGGTTCAACGGGACTTGAATCATTGGCTTGTCGTGGGAGATCCAGCGGATGTCACCGGAGATACGGTCCAGGGCGGTGAGGGTTCCATCCAGTGTTGAGATGACCAGGAGGTTTTTTAATGGGTCGGTTGTAAGGGATGTTGTTACGGGGAGTGGAGGTGGTGGGGTTATTGGTTTTTGCTGGGAAGCAGGGTTGTTTGTTGGCGGGGGCTGAAAATAAAAATTTAAAATATTTAAATTTATAAATTTTCTCATTGTATTGATAAAATCTAAACTATAAACTGTCATTGTACTCACCTCAGAAGGCCCCTTATTATTATCCCCACCATCCTCAAGACAATAAGCCCCTCCCCCTAAAAAACCTATCACGATACCAATCAGCAAAGGAACACTCCAAGTCCATCCCAGCTTTGCACTTTTGGTAAATTTTCTAGCCATTGTTTATACACTTTTGAGCGTTAATTGGAGCACACATTCGAAAATATTATATTCTAATCACAAATAAAACTTTTTTTTAAATACTACTAAAACCAAACAAGTTTCTGTTTAATTGGATGATGGAGATACGATATTTCTTTTGACATTTCTTTTATATTCATCAAGTGTCCATAAACAAATTTGTCACAAATATGAGCACCCATCTCTGGTAAAATATTTTAATTGTAGGTGTGGAATATTGACAAGATTTAATATTAGATTTTCTTCAACTGTCATGTCATAAATTTACATTTTGAGACAAAAAATATTGCTTCTCGTCAATAAACAACAAACTGTCAACAAGATGCAGATGCAGAATGTACGTAAAAAACGCCTCGTCTCAGATTTCACTCTCTTTTGAGCTGTTGTTCATCAAAGTAAACGGACGCTCCTCCTCCATCTGCAAAACAAAATATGTTTCAATTTTCAATAAATTTTACACTCAATCTCCATTTTATTAAGCAGCATATTATTCCATAAAATAGCTTATTTACCATAAAACTCATCTCCTCATTTCCCATCAAACTCATTCTTCAAAACTATTTCAATCCCTTTCCTGTCACTCCATAAAATTTCCAACAAAATGATAATAATTTTACTCCACAAAACACTACTTCTTTTGTGTAATGATCTGCAAATTACAATATTTTAAATGTCCGCTTCTGATAATCCTGTGTGCTATACCTGCCTTTATACTTTTTAAATTATTCACAAACTCATTTCCACCAGGTATTAATATGATGGTCAATAGTTTATAATTTAAACCAGATAGCCACTTGATGGAAATTGGCAAAAAAATATAAAATTGAATCCAAAGTGCACACACAGAGCACAGAGTAGATGGGATCATACGTTGATTGTGAAACGACAACAGCAGAGTACAGAGCAATGTTATTTGTTTATGATGTAAGTTTTTTAAATGTATGTATCTCTTATACTTTTTTACAGAATATTAAGAGTATATAGTTTTTTTATAAGAGATGATTATAAAAAAAGTATTGTGGTATAGGCTATTATAGATGTATAAAGAATGGATTGGGTATTTATGATGAA